>CM034152.1:644353790-644654589 GCA_019776745.2 Taxus chinensis
TATCTTCATCCACCACATATACATCCTTGAAAATGTCATTGCAATTTTGAAAGGTATGGAATGGGCTAGATAATCTAATTAGAAAGATATTTTTTTATTAAAATTGTGTTTGAGAAAGGTTATGATATAATTGAATGGTATTTTATCATACACATGTTATAGGCCCTAGGATTTGGCAATAAATTTACTCACATTATCAATATGTTGTTTCAATATGCTTGTACATGTATCACCATCAATGGAGCATAATCTCACATGTTTTTCCTTTTCAAGTCTACTAGAAAGGGTTTCCCTTTAGCCCTTTCTTTGTGTGTCTACTATTGAAGGCTTCAATTACCTCCTTTCTAGTTAATCTTCCAAAGTTCTAGTCAAAAGTACCTCTCTCCCTATCACTATCTAACTGCTCACGAATGGGGACTTTGTGGATGAATGCTTCTTAACTTTGATTGATGAAGAGAAAACTATGACCAATGCCTATATCTATTTTGTCTAACATTGAGATCTTATGTGTGGTGGAAAATATTGTAATTCTACCAAAATATAAGGTCTCATGTGCCATATTGGAGAGATAGATACTAATAAAAATAGATCTAACATGTAGTTCACTGCATGTTCCTTAGTATTCTCTTTGCATTTTAAGCATGTACGACTAAGCTATGCTCCTATGACATGGTTTAGAGAGTGGATAAAAATATATCATTATAGATTACCAAACCCATCTCATTGGTAGGAAAATTATACATATTCATATCAATATTTCTATCTTCCACTCATGTGTACTACGCCTCTTGTTGGGATCCCTCCAAAGCTGCCTATAATAAGCTTGATAAGTTCTTACCCGACTTTCTATGGGCTAGCTCATAAAGAAGTAAAATCTTCCATAGAGTGTCTTAAGATATCTATTAAAAACCCAATGAAGTTGGGTGATGTAGTGAGTTAGTATAGCAAAACAATAAAATATTCCATTTGGTTAGCCACAACCATTTATTACACATTTCTTATTTATACTCAAAATGGGTTTCTCGAACTATGGTTTTGGTCTATCATTCTTCCTTCCAGGAGTTAAGCTATATCAAATCCTTTTAATGGTCCATTCCCCTACTTTCATTCTCCTAACTTTGTATGAATCTCAACAAGTTCTTCAAACACCTAATTTCTCATGTTTTCTAGGCTTACTTGACACTATCCTTCTTAGGGCCCAAAGCTTATAGTTGGGAGATAACTATAAGGTTCCTAAAAAATCATATCACTATTCAAAGTAACCTTTTAGGAGTTTTGAATTCACAAGAAATTTTATCCTTCCACTCTTAGGGGAAAATCTTCAATTTGCTTGTCCTAGTTCTAAAATATGTTTCCTTCTTAATATCCCTACCACAAGGGTTCTCTAGATCAAATTTTTAATTTAGGAGGATACAAAATAATAAAACATATTTTTAGACACCCATTAAAGGTTTGAAACTCCTCATGAAGTTTCATTCACAAAATATAACAATAAGTCCTTAAAATACCCAAATTTAGGGCTCAAATAGGTCTCTTAAAGATGAAATGGGGTTTGAAGACGAAATTCTAGTTTCAAATGTGTCAATAGCATAGATTAAACTTAAAAACCTTAAGATATTGTTATTATTACCTTTCAATCACTACAACCTCAATTTAAGCCTTTGAAAAGTTAGCTAAGACTGTAAACACAAAAATTCACCAAAACCCTACATAGGGTTTATTTACAAGTCCGAGAGAGGAATTATATCAAATTTAAAATAAAATTGAAATTTCAAAGATCCTAAGTAGTAGTAAATATTTTTGTGCCACCTTGTTGCAAACATAATAGAAAGTTCTAATCTTGAATCTTTGTGACAAACTCCTAAATTACACATTCATGGCCAGATAGGGTCAAGATAACTCATTTTTATAATCACAATTTTCTGAGTTTGGTTCACTTATTCCTTCTTAACAACAAAAGAGGAGTCTGAAAATGTGAAATAATTTATTTACAAGGTCGACATACCCTTCATGCTCAAACATCAAAATCATTATTCTTGAAACTTTATTTTCCTTTCATTAAATGGATGCAAAACCCTTGTTACAGTCCTAAACAATCCTTAAATTCTCCTATCCATCATTCATTTTTCATCTCAATCACATGAAAAATCTATCTCCTTCCCATTTTCAACCTCTCTCCATTCGAATGCCTTATTCCTAACTAATATTTCATAGTAATTGGCTTGATTAGACTCATCAAGCAACAAAGACTCAAGTTACCTACTTGAATTAGAGAAAGATGCAAGGTTTAAATTACATGTATACTCACTTGATGGTTGTATGACCATGAAAGAAGACTCACAAGGTGTATTTTGACCCCCTAAACCAAACTACACCCCTACAAGATACCAATAAAGCCAAGAATTATCACAAAGTGAAAATTCCCTCCTTAAGCAATTCAAATTAGAATTTTTGAGGGAAAACACTCACAAGACAAAATTTGGAACTTGAATCCCTTCAAAGACCTCAAATCACTTCTACAAGTGTACTTTTACCCTCCTAGGATTTAATACGCGATATTTTATGTTACTCAATGCTTTAGTTGATTCTCCCACATCACAAGGGGCTTGTGCTTATCAACATTAAACTCCAAGGAAAGATCCTAATTGCTAAATGGATCACCAAAGGGCTCGAAGGTACAAAAACATGGAAAATTCTATTACAAAATTACATCCTCTAAGGAAAACTGCTTGGAAAGAAAACATAGACAAGATTAGAATTTCAATATCTTCTTCTCACATCAATAGCTATTAAAATTGGAGGAACTTTGAGTGTCCAAAAGCATATGGTGATCATGGGAGCTTCTCAAACCCTATCTCATTTGGATTGATAATGAATTTAGAAAAGGGATCTCTATTAATTCTCATTATTTCTAGTGGTCATCTATAAATTAATTTCAGAATGAACCCCTTAGGTTACATACAAGATTCATAGGCTTTGATATTTCGAAAAGGGGGTTCAAACAATCAATGAAAGTTTTTACAAAGAAACCAAAGTATGCTTAACTTTGGTTAGCATCAAGATACACATTTTTCTTAATAATTATGATGCCATCTCAATCTCTTAAATCCAAAATGTTGTCCTGATTGAACACCTCCATAAAATTGGGATTTCATCTCCAATTCCCTGGTGGAGAGATTGGAAGTGGCTGACAATCACTCCTTTTTTTGGGTACAAATCCCAGATTGGTTACAATTTTCTTGTGACTTGTGAAATTCATGTGGATTCATTGAATCACTAGAGGAATCTTGAATCCTCCCATAAATTCTAAGAAATGAGATTTTAAAAGATTTAGAAAATTTGAATTGAGCCTAAGAAATATCTATTCCTCTGGTGCATTCTTTACCAAGGCCTGCCCGTTGGGAAATGAAAAAAACATATGGAATTACAAATCCCCTCTACCTTTCCTGACACCAACATGAAACCCTCAAGCACTTGTTTTTGTGTTTCCCTTATTCTTCCTCTACATGTTCTTGGATTCACTCCTTGTTTCAACCTTTTCTTCCAGAGCCTTTCTCCTGGAAAATGGTCCTACTTAGGGGCTTGACCACACTTCCTACAAAATACAATCAAATTTAAAAAAAATTAGAGCTGATATATTGTTCAAATTTAGAAAGATAGAAATAATGTTATTTTTAATTATATGCATAGGGACATATTATATTTTGTTTCTAACAAAGTTACCATCATTGAAAATGAGTTACTCTAGATCTAGGTCAAAGAAGAGAAATTATGGTTGGATATAGAGCACCTCCAAATGTTCATCGACTATTGGGGCACTTTCCTCACATAGTTAGCTAACAACTTACAAATCTCTAGTGATAATGCTCTTCTCCTCATGGTTGAGGCCAAGGTCTTCCATACCTCCACTCCCAGAAAAAACACACGAGTTTCAATCTTTGTTCCCGATCTCCCTTTCCTAGGGGTGATAGGTGGCGGAGCTTCAATATTTTTGGTGGCGATGGGACTTTTGATAGTGCTCGTGGTACTTGTGGCAGTAGTGGATAGGATGCTCCGCTAGTGGAAATGGTGGTGGTGGTTTTGACAGTGACATTTGGGGTGTAACCCCTTGTGGAAAATTCCCATGCCTTGCTCTGGAAATGTCCCATAGGAAGTAGGAAAATGATGAGGCTCAGGGTGGATGGAAAGGCATTTTAGACCAAGAGTCTACTTGTTTTTCTGGGTGGGGTTGCAAGCCCGATTGTCCACCTCCTCCTCCATTGACCAACATGTTTGCATTTGCTATATAATTTGTTTTTGCTCTTTGTTTATTGCTCCTGTTTTTATTGAAATAATGTGAACTTTGTGTGAGCCGCCCTGGCCCATGTGCCGGTCAATTTTGATGGTTATTCGATTTGATATTTTAAGATGTGCTGCCATACAACCCATCTTTTTGAATGATTAACCCTCTACTGTATTTTTTATATTAATAAAGATATTTTCAATCAAAAACTTAAGAATAAGAACTACCTCATCCCAAAAAAAACCAAATGTTTTTAGGATTCTTTTTTCCTTTTCAGCAGTTTTATGATTCTTTAAACTTTGCTAAAAAAAATTAAAATTATATATTAAATTAAAAAATATGATTAGCTACAAATTTTTAGTTGACAATAACATATAAGAAGCTCAAAGTGCAAGTCTTTAGCCCCAACCTTAGTTACCAAAAATGGTACTTTGGAGGAAAAGTACCGTATTTTCCCGCTTTTTTAATGCTACTCGCAAAAAACAAAAAAATGTGAAGCTTTTTTTACAGAAGGAAATTTATAATTTAAATTAATTGAAAATAGCTATACACAAAATAAATATAATTAATTAGTAGTCTTCATTTATTGAATATATTTTGAATTTATCTTTGGTGACACTTGTTTTTTAACATTTTTTCAATAAAAATGACTGTTATGATAACAATAATTGTGATTATTGTAAAATTGTCTTTGAATTGTTAAAATATATTATATTTTTTAAATATATAACTTACCATATCTTTTTTTTTGTATTTATCGTATTTTTAAGATAGACCTTTTTTTTTTTTTTTTCCATATTTTAAGTCCACCATATTATACACTCCCTACGAAAATTGCTGCCTTGGCCCCAACCGCTTCCTATGTATTTTAGAAATATCTTAAACAATAGTCACTCCTGGTTTTATAAGTTTTCCTGGATTTCAAAATTCTGATGTAGGACAATTGTGAGAAAAAATAATAAGAGCTGTAACCGCCTGCAAGGAACCCTTCTCTGAGTGCTCAAATAAATCTGCAGTAATAGAGAGTTGATTGATAACTGATTTTAAGAAATAGATGAATCAAACACACAATTTCTAAGTTGGGTAACAATAGCAAAATCATCAAGATGAGGTAGAATTCGTGTGATATGGGGTGAAATAATTGGCTGCTGCTGACCTGAATAGTTGAAATAAACTTCCTAGCAGACTTGTCAAAGGCTGTAAAACTTGTTCTAAAATACAAATGAAATATTACTCATCTGGTAACAACCATTACACATATTATTACATACAAATGAAATATTACTCATCTGGTAACAACCATCACGCATATTATTACTGCTCTAGAAAATAACTAGGAATTTACATTTGTGCAAAATAGCATATATTGTCAGAACCAGGTTGCTTGTTATTCTTGTACTGGTCAATAACTATGTACTTGCATGTGTACCAGGATCTTGGAAAAAACCATCGGTAATAAAATAGCTATAAGAGGACTTGATACAGATCAATTGACACCTATTATTTAAGGTTTACAAGCTGTTGAAAGGTACTTAAAAAATGTATCCTTCGAGGTTTTCCAGGTTTAATATGAAGAACTTTGGCTTTCATCATTATTCCCGACAGCACTTGTGCTGCCAAGTAAATGTGAAAAATCTGATTGAAATGTTGGAGTTGAAGAGACTCCAACATAAGTATCTTTGATACTATGTAATATTTTCACAATGTCAATCATACTCGGCCGTTGTTCAGGGGATTCTTTTGTACAAAGCAAACCTACACAGGCGAGTTGTCTGAAACAGTTGAATACCTTATCTCCATCATTGTTGGTATCAGAACTCAGCAAATAGTCATCAGTAACCTCTTCTATTGTATTTGGAAAACATCTACTCACCCACTTTTGCAGGTTCATTCCTTCTACAAATATACTGCTGGTTGGCTTCTTTCCAGTGAACATCTCTAATAACACTATTCCATAGCTGTACACATCTCCTTTTGTAGTAACAGCACCACTCAATCCATACTCTGTATTCAAGACATTTCATGATAAGTTTGTATATTCATAATTTATGAAAACAATTCTAATAAAGGGAAATTGGCATTTCATATTAACTACTCGAACTCATACCTGGAGAAATGTACCCAATGAATCCTTTTAGTATATTTGTAGAAGTGCCTAAATCAATAGAGTTTCCAAAACACAATCTTGAAATGCCAAAGTCTATCAAATAAGCTGTCATATCGTCACCAAGAAGCACATTACCAGGCTTTAAATCACAATGGATGACTTGCACAAAACAATGGTGATGAAGGTATTCCAAGCCTTGTGCGATGTCCATCACTATGCTCAATCTTTGAATAAAATTCAACCTACATACCTGCCCTTCAGAGTTTTGATCATGTGCAGAATATAGAAAAATTTCTAGGCTACCATTTGGCATTAGAGGAAATATTAAAGCTTTGAAGTCTGGATCTGAATAAGTAGTTATGATTCTAAGAAGATTTCTATGTCGAACTCTCCTCAAAACATTGCACTCTCTATCAAAACTCTTGCGTGCATCTTCATTCTGCATATTAAGAACTTTTATAGCAACCATTGTTCCATCATTCAAAGCCCCTTTGAATACTTTTCCAAAACTACCAACTCCTAACAAGTTGGCTTCAATAAATCCATCACTGGCAGCAAGAAGCTCTTGATATGAAATTCTTTGATGACCCAATTCAAGCTGTGGAGATGTAGGGTGTCGCTTGCAGTAGAATCTCCATGACAATCCCATCAACACACAACATGTGAAAAATACCACAGCACCAATGGGTATGACTACCCTTTTGATATGCTTAAGACTCTTGTGATTAGCAAGAGAGCATGGTGTCAAGTTTTCCCATTGTCCGCAGAGGCCCAGATTTCCCACAAATGATGATGCACCAAGGTTTTTGAAAACCCCATCTTTTGGGACTTCTCCTGACAATTTGTTTGTAGAAATGTTTAGATGCTGAAGCTTTTTGAGTGCTCCCAAAGACATTGGTATTTTGCCTGACAAATTGTTAAAGGAAAGATCTAAATCTTGGAGATTTTGAAGTTTTCCAATAGAATCTGGAATCATACCTTCGATTTTATTAAAAGAAAGATTGAGATATTGATCAAGTGCTACACAGCTCCCTATTGCATTTGGAATATGGCCTGTTATTCGATTTGCTGAAATATCTATAGCTTGAACCTTATCCATCTTGCTGAGCTCTTTAGGTAGGGGACCCTCCAATAAATTCTTTGAAAGGTTAAAATAGAAAACTAAATTTGGAAGTCCTGCCAGTTGTGGAGCTATGTGTCCACTGAGCTTGTTGTAAGAGAGATCAAGAGATTCCAATTTTAGGCATTCCCCTAGACTCCTAGGAATACTGTTTGTTATTGGTTATTATCAAGAAGCAGATGTCTTAACTGTTGTAAGCGGGCAAGGGAATCAGGAATATTTCCAGAAAGCATATTTTCTGATAGTACTAAATACCCTAGACTTTTGAGATGACCGATCTCCTGTGGGATGTTTCCTTCTAAATTATTATAACCCAAATACAAACCCTCCAACATCTGAAGCATACTGACCGTGGAGGGTATTGCACCCGTGAAAAGATTTCCATCTAAAGATAGTACAGCCAAATTACTGAGGTTTCCAATCTGTGGAGGAATTTTCCCTCTTATTCTATTATAGCCCAAACCTAGTTGCTCAAGATTTTTAGAAAGTTGTCCCACCGAAGGAGGTATGGCACCTGTCAGATAATTAAACGACAATAATATGGTTTCTTGTAGAGAACAATTTGTGAGAGCGGTAAGAATGGGTAAGTTTGTGGGCCTGCCGCTAACAAACTGATTACCCCACAAGAAAATATAAGTAAGTTTCTGCAACTTCCCTAACTCTGTCGGCACAATTCCATTCAACTGGTTTCTTTCCAAACTGATTATTTGGAATTGTGTACAATTGAAGAGTGTATTAGGAATTCTGCCACCGAGCCTGTTACCGCCTAGATACAACTCTTTCAAGAGGGTATTCTTGGAACAAAACTCAGATGGAATCTCACCAACCAAGTAATTATCAACCATATCCAATGCTTCTAGAGAAGTGCAGTTTGACAAAGGAGGAGGAATTTTTCCACTAAGATGGTTTCCCTCCAAATAGAGTTCACTCAGTTGTGAAAGAAAACCCAATTCCCAAGGAACATGGCCATCAAGGTTGTTCTCTATCAGACTTATAAAGCTCAAAGAGGATATGTTCCCCAATGTGTTGGGAATGTTACCCGTCAAATTATTTCGGGCAAGCTGAATGAAATCTAAATTTGGGAGATAACTCAGTGCTGACGGAATATTTCCAGTCAAATTGTTTTTTGCAAGGGAAATGGATCTTAAACCGTAGCAGGCGCTAAGTGTTATGGGAATTGAACCTGTAAGCTTATTGTCATATAATGTAAGCTCCTCTAAGCGAGGAAGGCTTCCTAACTGAGAGGGGATGTGCCCATGAAGGTTGTTATTAGAAAGGTCGAGTATCTTAAGAAAAGAGAGATTGCCAAGAAATGGAGAGATGATACCTTCCAAACCCACACTGGAGAGATTGAGAGAGACAACCCGCTGTCTGTGGAGAGAACATTTGATGCCTTTCCACTTGCAGAATGAGACGTTGGAATTCCATGTGATAAATGATCTGTTTTGATCATAGTCGATTGCAGATTTGAATGCGAGCAGAGCCACCTCATCAGAAGCATTGTTTTTGTGGGGATGTGAAGCATGGGACGACTGAACAGCGCCAGGACAATTAAAAATGAAAATAAGAATAAAGAAAAGCGGAGGTCCATTTTTCCAGCTCGAATGGAACAACAACACACAACATGTATCCAGGATTTAGTG
Organism: Taxus chinensis; assembly: GCA_019776745.2. Taxonomy (NCBI): domain Eukaryota; kingdom Viridiplantae; phylum Streptophyta; class Pinopsida; order Cupressales; family Taxaceae; genus Taxus; species Taxus chinensis. The sequence continues at coordinate 644,362,943 of CM034152.1, forward strand.
GTATATATTGTTTCATAATTATTTAAGCTCACTTAATTAGTATATGATAAGCTTAGTTGTGGGAAAAAAAGTGAGTCAAGCGACCTGTGAGTGGGTGAAGAAATATGGGGAAGTACGTCGTGTTTTCACACCTTCCCTTCTACAACAGCTATGATGTAAGGAACAGTACATACCGTCATAAGTTAAAAGAGTCACTAGTTAAAAGATGCAGCAGCCTAAGTGTCATGGATGTTCACAGTCAAAGTTAAAGTCAAAATTTTGAATATGATGTGTTAAAAATATGAGTGATGTATTTGTAGGTGGTGGAATTTTTCACCAGCAGATTATGGGTTCAATTTTGTTTGACATCATCACGAACCTATATGATGGATAGGGTTATCTATTAAAGATCTAGTATATCTAATATTTATAATTTATTTTTGGTAATTTAAAGGGTTTAGTGAATATTCAGTATTTCAGAGTTTCGAAAAGTGAAGGTCTTACGAATCAATATTTCTGAATTTTGAAAAGTGAAGATCATATTAATATTATTGATTAATTTTTGGAGTATGATATAATATCCTGCTCTACATGCTGCAACTAAATTAGGAGTCAAATCCAAGTTAGAGACAGTAATGAAAAAGTTTTCACTCCATCCCATATACACCACTCAACTTAAAAATTACATAAATTTACAAATTTGAAATGTCAACCAAAAAATAAAAAATATCACCCAAAAAACCAATTATTTAAAGAGTCCGTGAAAAGACTTTCACATGACATTTAGTTATCTCTATCACTGCCAACTGTGATAAGATTTTAACCGATAAAGACAAACTTACCTTTTTGACTTATCCCTAGACTACTTTCCAGGCTAGAATAACAAATGAATAGGAATATACTATTAACACAACCATGTTTGTATTGAGCATCTATTAACACATCAATTGCTTAACATTTTATAGTTTATGTATTGTTATTCAACATCATTCAATGTGAATGGCGTAACAAATACAGTTACACAAGCACATGGATATGCTATACTGAATTGAGCTTATGTTAGAGACATATGAACGACTGTAATGAGAATATAATGTAAGGAGGAAAGCTAATGGAGAAGTTTCCACATATTGTAACTTAGCTAACGAATACATCAAAGATCAATTAAGCTTGCATGTACAATTATTGCCAGAAAGGAATTGAAATCTTGGCGGGACCAAAAAGAGTTTAGGAATCAAGTGATTTGGTTGCCAACCAGGTATTAACCTTTATGATTGTCGAAATGTTAATTTTATGACGATGATAATCATAGAAAATCATGAATTGAATGCTATGGGTTCAATCATACATTTGATTGGATGAAGATAAATATGTGATTTTTTAATTTTATTAATGAAATTAAATGAAAAGTACAACAAATCTAACAGCCTTAATGACTAGCATACCTATATTATATAAATATATGTAATATATGCCGAGAGGTATATATTATATATATTTATATAAATATATAGGTTCCTCTGTGAACTTCACCTCTCGGCATATTTTACATACATATAGAAACATAAATCAAAACATGATATGTAAAATATGCCAAGAGGTGAAGTTCACGAGGCACCTATATATTTATATAATATATAAATATATATAATATATACCTCTCGACATATATTTATATAATATAGGTCTACTAGTAGCAACTGCGAGTTTGCATTATGGAGAAAATAATATCAAAAATAAAATATAGAAAATAAGGGGGAATTTAGTTCGTGCATGAATAAAATAACATTTATAATTTAATATTATAATTATTTATTATAAAAAACATGGTCAACTATATGTAATATTCTTATTTTATTTTATTATTATATAGCTTAACACCTATATGTAATTTTCTATTATTCATACCTAAATAGTATGTTAAAACCTATTTATTAATTTTTAAAGTGGTGGCCCTATTATTTATTTAAACTTATTTACATACGTATTAATCGTCCCTATTATTTACCAATTATCATATCCAAGATAAAGGTAGGAAAAGAAGAAAAACATTTAGTTTGTGCATTTAATAATCTTTTCAAACACTGATTTCAATAAAAATGTCACAAACAACAACTAAAATGAGAAAATGTTAACAATTAATCCTTTTAGACTCAAATATCTTACAAGGAACATCACAAATGCATTTAAACAAGGAATCATATCTCTTAAGAGAATGAGTATGAGAAAAAAAATCAAGGTCTATAATACACGAAGTTCTTATGGATTTTATTAACTTAACAGTATTATCAAGTTAAAAAAATACAGGCTTTTTTTCATACGAACCAAAATGCATAATGTACATCACATGTAAAGACAAATTCATAGAATGAAATGCATGTTACATAGGGTACATTATTTATATTCCAAGGACATAAGTCTTTTTTCCTTTGCCTTCCATTTCGAAAGTAGTTTTCCATTCTTCATCTTTGCATAGCACTCATATGAAAATGGCGGAGATATTCTTAGACTCTACAATGACTTCACTTGAGAGATAGCCACAAATGTTAACCCCATTGTTTCTCTTTCTTCAATATAAATTGTACATCCTTGGAAAGAGTCAAACCTTGCAATTTATGTATTGTCAATACACATGCCAACCGTGCAAGGGTAATTGTTGTATGCATCCCCTCTATATTGGCATAATTGGGATGGTACGTGGAGTTCTATCTTCGAATAGTATTCTAAAGTAACTATCAAATTCAACCATTACATATGTTGGCGGGTTCGGTGGACCATTACCAGGTGCATATACTATGCTTCGAATATATCCCAAAGCTCCATTTACAAGACCTGCTTTTGTCCAAAGATTGGATGTTAGCATAACCCTTGCATCATTAAAAATTAATAATTCTAAATCAAGTTCGTCATTCAGACCTCCTGCTAGTGTGTTGGCGGTAGTTGTTCTAGTTGCAATGCTACGTGTGAAAGGTATTTTCAATGAATGAATTATTTTGTTTGTGGTTATTCACGTTAATATTTGTCACCATCAGGTGAATATTATTATTGAATTCTTCGTTGTTATCTTTGTCTAATGCAGAACTTGTTCTACTCATTAACAACATCCAATCATCTAGTGTCAGATTCACATCTTTGAGATTTACCAAAAGTTGTCAAAAATGTTTTTGGTCTTCATCTTCTCCTCCTTGCCTAAATACCTTATCCAATGTAAATGTTCTAAATGCTTTCCATAAAATTTTTTTGCATCTATTACTATCATATGGCGGTTTATCAGTAACATGAGGAAGTTTCCCCAAATCTCCTACCAAAATCATAGAAACACCACCAAACCTCATGTCTACTCTTTCAGGGAATACTTGACGAAGTCAGGAGTCCACATTTTCTAGCAAACTTTGTCTAATGAAGCTCATTTCATCAATCAATACATATTTTATGTGACAGATATCTTGTTGGAACGTTGCAAGTCTCGATCCTTCCAATTCTGTAAAATCTATAACAGGGATTTGAAGTTGTGAATGGATCGTTGAGGCACCAATATTAAACGCTACAACTCCTGTTGGTGTAAGTAATAGAAGAGGAGAATGTTTTGGGAATGATGCATCAAAAAATGCCTAATGAATCACAGCAATCAAATAGGATTTTCATGTTCTCGTTGTTCCTTGAACTATCATGAGTAATGGAATGTTATTTCGGTCTTGATTATAATGTGTCATTATTATATCAAGTGCTTGATTTATTTTAGCACCCAATGTGTCACAATTAAAATTTGGGGCTAATTCATCGTCTATAACCAACCCATTATCTTTCACGCTGCTTATGAATTTTATCACTTTACCTGTGTATTATTCACCTCGATATTCATCATTTCATAGTGCTTTTCTGTCAATATCTCTCCTTCTCAACATATCTATTTCCGTCACTTGCAAAATTTGATCGCAATGAAGCCTACACATGATTTCCGATTCATGTTCTATTGTATTCTATTGAACATGTCGATTAATTTCATTTTCAGAATCATTGTTATTTTCAACGTCTTCTACTGTAGTTCTCCTTTTGACATGCCATGGATTATAATGGAACAAATCCCAGTTTGAACTTATTGAATCATAATCATGTCTGATATCTCTCTCTATATCCCAAAACGGCTTGTAAAGCAACAATTCTGACTAACAAAAATCAACCCATTTTGAGATTCTTGCAAAGGGATAGAGGAAAACCTCGGGAACACCTCACATTAGCTGCCAAACTCCTAACCTCCCACTTTTTTTCCCATTTTCTCCTTGGATTATATGTCCAAGATCTAGCGGCATCAATAAAAGACACACTTTCTATGGAAAAAGGCCTATTCTTGTACCCGTCAATGAAAATTTTTACATGTTCTTCATGGTCATATCCATCAGTTGTTGTTACTTTTTTGAACACCTCGTGCGTAACATTCAAATTGAAAAATACTCTACTACTCTCTACCAAAGGGAGCTCCAACAACATGTGACATGTTTCTTGTGCACCAATGTCTCTTTCAACAATTGTTTCGGTTAGAAGTCTCCTATATGTTTTCGATGTCATTTCATCTAGGTTTTCAATATTTTCCATCTGCATCAACATTTGATGATAAGTTTAAGATCTTTTCTCTACTTTCATTGCATACTTTGTAATGTACTTTACTACGACATGCTTGGAAAGAATAGGTTGCTAATCTACATTTTCTCTCCACAATTGTAATATGTAGCGATTATGTGTATTTACCCTATCATCATTTCTCGCAGGTTTGAACTTTTTATCTCTTGTCTTTGAGACTTGATATAAATTTGATCCATCGAGATTCAATGGCCACGATGCATTATACCTACAAAATGTAATAATCAATTCTTCGTTCTTCTACATGTATATTTTTATTTCAATTTAATTATTCAAATTTTTGAACATCTTACCTAAAAACCATTTTTCCCCTTTTCTTACGTAGGCAGGCACCCTCTCTACACATTGTATGTCATTCTACACTATTGATAATCTCTTCGTACTCACGTTCCATATCGACTTGTGTCAGTTGTCTTGTATTTCGAAGACACGGATGCTGCGTAAAATTTTGGTAGACCCATAACATAGAACATAAGAATACACAATATATTTTGAGAGCGTAAAAATTCTATATAAATCACAGACTCGATGAGAATTGATAAATTACCTATATGTTTCATTGGTGCGGGTCCTCCTGAGGATTCCTTGCATGGACAATAGAATGGAAGTATTTTTTAGCATTTCCACGTTGAAAATCATCATTCCAATCAAGGTTGTCCATATTCAGTGCCCCTTCTAACCATATGAATCCATGCACATGCGATGAACCTCTGTGTTGTCATTCATATCTAGACCAATAATCTTTAACTTTCATTCCTTTTTTAATACCTCCTTTCAAAAAAGTGTATGTCGCATGTGCATATAATGTGCCACTATATGTGGATATTTGACGATATTTTTCCTTCACCAATTTTTTGCTTCTCATGGATTATCCGGCAATGTTCTAGGCATTAATGCATGTAGATCAGACCAATACATATCAACTACACTCAATGTGAAAAAAATGGTAGGTGATCCTATTTGATGCAACATGTTGGCCAATTCATCATGACATTTTCCCCAATAAGACCTTGTACCCCTCAAGAATGTTCCGAACGACATCAATTAATTAGCCAGATTGGAATGGGGAACATTTTTCATATGCTCATGTAACTCATTGATGGTGATTGGCATATCTTGGAGGTTTTTCTTGACAAACACTGCAAAATAATTTTTTGCATGATGTCTCATGATCATGTTCATCATGTAATACTTGAACCAAGGATGTCGGCCAAATTGGTGATCCCTATATTGAAAGAAATGCTTTATAAATTCATGGAGATGTACTCGTCTTAATTGCGGTTCTAGCCAATCACAATTTCCACTAGGAAACAGAGTAGGGTATGCCATATCAAGTAGTCCTACTGTCACATACTCATTGATAGGAGATGTTCTAATCCCTGACCAATCAATGAGTGCTCCAGGGTCCACATGAGGTTTATTCACCCACGTATGGATTAATTCTATCTCCCTTGGGGCATTGGGTGGTTTAGACGCCATTAATGTTGTATGACTAATTATATTTCCTTCATCTGTCTCCATGGTAAAACCTACAAACACAATTTCATTTGCGTCAGAATCAAACTCCATATGAACTGAGTTTAGCTGCTCAAACACATTCTCCTCAAAATGAGGTGGAAGTTCATTCAAAATCATTTCGATCGATCTGAACATCCGAATAGAACTTATCATGTTCTATTTTATATTTCAGCACATTGTAAACTCACTCTCTATTGATTGTAAAGTCGTAATTTGTTCCACGTTGATCTTTCCTCTGAACAATAATCATCGGAAACTCTTTCAATCTATGTGGCAAAAGATTAGCGATTTCTTTTACTTCTTCAGGAAAACTTATTGTGTGAATTTTATATTTGTATTGACCTCATGTTGCATGTGTCACCTATAGGATTAGGTTGACATGGTCTATCAACATTTCCTCAAAAAAATTTAAGTTTGCAAGTTTTGGTGGTTGTGGCCTAGGATCCATATTGTTCAATGCTGAAAATTGATGATGACCTTTCTCTTGTTGATTTCTAGTACACATAGGTCCTTGAGGTGTTCGAGAAACTTTTATTCCAATGTAGAATTACTGACAAATATAACACATGACCAGCTAAGCAAGGTTATCAAGACTGTGTCAAAAAAACATTTGGACCATATTGAAATCTCTCCCAAGCATTCCATTGGGATCAAATATCAATTGTTATCTCATAATATGCAAGTCTTGCATTCTTCTTCTTCTTCTAGGTTCGATTGTTGACTCCTCTTGTAAATAATTATTTTGCATTCTTCTTATTCTTCTTGTTCGTATTCATTGTAATGTTGTCTCCTATTGCACATTGTCATTCTCTAAATTATTTGCAACGTCTACATCCATTATATCTTGGGCCAAGTTTTCTGGTGTTTCAAACACGCAATCCACCGATGCTGAATTTCCTCCCCCAGAATTAACTTCAACATTCCCAGCCATTCTATGATAATTCCTTTGAGATGCTTCGCGGTGAAGTTCTTGTCTTTGTATTATTTCCTTCTCTTGTAACTGACCCAAACGAATCTATCTTTGTAACCTTTCTCTTGATACATCTGAGTCATCTTGAGATGATCGTTCACGAATTGTTGGCATGTTATTTACATGTCCTCTTTCTGCATCTAATTCTTCATTTTTTAATGCAGCCCACCATTCTGTGAACCTTTGTCTATCGTTATCATTTTGATGTTTCATTTGTTCCTCTCGGTGTACATCTGTCATTTCTTATTGTCTCCTTCTGTAATATTTTCTTTGATATTCTCTTCGATATGCTCTTCTTTCATCTTCATTTTCAAAATTTAATCATGGTCGAGCCATATCTATAAAGTATTTTCAATGAATTTTCTAATTATTCATATAACTAAAAAATCCATGTACATGTAATAGAAATCAATCATATATTATCCAAGTTGTAACAATTAGCAAGGCTAGTCAAAGAATGATATGAAATTAAGAGAATAGGAGATTAGAACAAGCATGTGCTTTTCCATATCTATGACCTTTTGTTTGATTTTTAATAGTTTTTTCACCAACACACTCAAAACACTATGGAATTTATAAAATCATTTATATAAATAATGCAATCAAATCCTTACATTCTCGTCTTTCTTCCTCAGGAAATTGATCTAAACGAATATGTCCTTGTATCCTTGTTCTTGATACATGTGAGGCATCTTGAGACAATTGTGCATGAATTGTCTTCATGTTATTTGCATGTTGTCATCTCTCTGCATCTATTTCTTCCTTTGTCAATTCAACCCTCTGTTCTGCAAAACTTCTTCTATCATTATCATTTTGGCATTTCCTTTGTTCCTCTCACTATGCATCTGTCATTTCTTGTTGTCTTCTTCTTTGATATTGTCTTTGATATGCTTTTCTTTCCTCTTCATTTTCAAAATTTAATATTGGTGGAGCCATACCTATAAAGTATTTTCAAAAAAGCGTCTAATTATTTATATTATTTAAAACGCCATGTACACGTAATATGAAATAATCATATAGTATAGAGAATCTTAAAATTATGAAGGATGCACAAAATATGATATGAACTAAAGCAAATAGGATTTTATAAAAACGGTTTTTGTTGCCTTATTTATGACCTTTTGTTTGATTTTTTAATATTTTTTTCACAAATATACTCAAAACACCATGCAATTTATAAATTCATTTACATAAATAACCCAATCAAATATCTACATATTTTCATAATAAAAATTCTTCTTGCCAAAGGAGTCACAACAGTGAAAAATTGTACACAAATTGTTAAATTTTATCATGATATAAATTTAAATATGATATTAACTCATATAGTAACTTTTAAAAATACATATCAACCCTAAACACCAAAGTGAAAAAGACACTAAATATATTTTCTAATCATAAAAAAAAATTATAAATTATAAATTTCATTCATATATCATATTAATGACTAATCCTCGAGTGTATTAAAGTTATGTGAACTGCAATTAATCACGTCTCCATTTCAAATTTCACGGGCACGACATCAAACTCCTCCACTCAATATATATAAATGAAGATGCCTCTCGGCATAATTATATATTGGTGTGTTTAATCAAAAGTGTTTAAGAAGGGAAGGGCCTGATTATTTTCATGTGTTTCCTCATTCATAATTTGACATTTAGATGTCAACTTGTTATTGAGATAATTTTTGAATTTTGTTCTCTTGAAAATAGAATTAGGTGTTTTGGAGGAATGAATGAATACAATTGTTTTATATTACTTTAATTTAAATTAGATATCAATGTCAAAGCAATGTTACCTGAATCTAGTACATAAAGGAAGTGTCAAATACAAGTCGAAAATACAGTAATAGAAAAACTATTTTTGTTATTTGAAATCCCTAAATCTTGAAGCCCAGAAAATAGCTTATAAACTTGGATCATGTTTTCTAGGTATGTGGTCTTTTGAAGTTCTAGAAGTCCATTATTTAGAAGTAAGAACTGATATTCTCATAATTATCTATATGTGAAGTCATCAATTTGAGAGTTCTTTTCTAGAGTTGAAGTGCTTTATGAATAAACAAAGCTAAACATTTTTGGCTCTCATATCAAATGAATCGCTCCTCAGAGATCTACGGAAATATTTAAAAATACAATGGTATCTTCCAAAAATTTCATGGTAGATAGAGCACTTGAATATAAAACACTCTTCTTTATTAGGATCTAGAGAACATAACTGGCATCTATGCCCATCTCATTGGAGGTTAGGATCATATTCAATTTGTAGTTGATGAGAGAAAACACTAAATTGAGCTAAATAGATCCTTAATCATGATGGAATAACCTTCATATTATATTAAAGATTTTTATTTTGATCCTTACGAAAGTAAGAATACAATTGTAAATCATGTAGAAGTTTTGGTTTCAAAGGCTATTTTGGATTAAACAATATAGCTTTCAAATAATATTTACTGATATCTTCACAAATAATTATTTTGACTTCATGTTTAGTGAGATGTGGAGCATTAATGTAAAACTTAAGAGGAGGGAGTCCTTCTATAAAAATATCTAATTTTTAGAGGAGATCCATACTCCTTTCATACTGACAAGATTTACATTCTTGTTTGGAAAGATGCATATAAGATTTAAGTGCCAAATATGGATATTTATTGTTACAAGAGATATAATATAACATGTATTGAAGTCTATGCAACATATTGATAACATGAAAAACTAAAAAGATATTGAGTGGACATACCCCAAAATATTTAAGAATAATTAACTGAGAAACCATTCTTTTACCTTTAATGTTCTTTGATAACATGGAAATGAAAAATCCTTCCATATTTTTGAAATCATTTTTTCTTGAGTAAGGGAAACTAAATTCACATCCATACAACAATGTTGGATTAACTAATATGCATGAAATAGTTGAATATTTTCCTAGATATCATTAAATTGGAGTTGAAAAATATTTCTTTCCAAGGTTGTCAATGATGCATATCCTTTTCTAAGTCTTGATTCTATCATGTAGGTGCAAACCTAAAAGGAGGTCCAAACTAAACCAAACCCAAATAGGTGTAAGAGTACACAACCTTATTTCTTTTTTGTATGTTAAATTTAATGTGGATACTACCTTCTTTGTTATAATTAATGCTATGATTTTTTCTTTAAAATTATTACATCAAGGTCATTATATCAATAAAATTATTCAATATATCAATATATATTTGAGGACATGTAATTGAGTGTGAAAGAAAAACAATGTCATTTGCAAACAATAAATCATAATAATACTTATTTCACTAAATTGGGACATATTATCAGTGAATTAAGACTCTAGTATTTCAAGTATTGGAAGAAATCCATCTCCATTTTTGGCTATACTAGATTCCATTGGTAGCAATATTGGATTCCATTAGTAGCAATAGCGGATTTCAATATTGTCATTGTCAAACTTATTCAAGTTCCAATTTCTCTATTATTGGAATCCAATATCACTATTATTATATTCCAATATCGCTATCATTGAATTCCAATAGCACTATTATTTGATTCCAAGTTGACCATTATTGTAATCCAATTTATAAATCTTGATTTTTAGATTTAGTTTCACTATTTTAGGATTTCTATTTTGTTATTACTTGAATCCCCCACATAAGCCAAGTGGCCTCTATCTTACATAAGCCAAGCAGCCGCTATCTGACATAAGCAAAGAGGAGCCGCTATCTTACATAAGCCAAGCGGTAGCTATCTTACATAAGCCTCGCGACCGTTATCTTTAATAAGCCTAGAGGTTGCTAACTTACATGATGAAAGCGTATGCTAGGTGAAATCAACCTAGTGGGGTCAAAGTAACATCTTTTTATTGGCTGATTTGTACATTTGACTTGATTTTACTTGTGTTATTTGGCTGCCTTTTTTCTAAATTTTTAGTATAAAATTCATAAATGTTGACTTTGATTTTTACAACTAATGGTACTATACTACACATTACCACTCACAGTCATTATCTTATGCACAGTCATTGGCTTCTTTCCCCTATGGATTTCAAAATATGTGTAGCCTAGTGGCTGTTGTGACATACAGTGTTTTTTTCTTATACGCTAAAATTCAAATATTGACTCCAATGGGAGGCCAGAAGTGGGTGATCACACTTCAATGTGCGAGCAAGTACAATCTCAAGTTCAAAAACTTGCACTTGAACATGATAGTGCTAGCTCATCATAGTGCAAGAGAGTCATGGCCTTGTAAATATGTGAAGTGTGATCCACCACACAAAGAAGTGTGATCCCTCTCATGTCGAAGTATGATCCCTCACACTTCAAAGTTTGATACCTTGCACGAAAAAGTACGCACATTTTCAAAATGAAGTGCGATTTCACACTTGGAATAGCGATCACTCACATATTCGAAGTGTGATCCCTCAGAAAGCGACATGCGATACCTCGAACGACAAAGTACGAGCATTTTCAAGATGAAGTGCGAGAATTCACAATTGTAATAACGGGAATAGGGAATAGATTTTAGTAATAGGTTTAGATGGACTAAATCATATTCGATTTATTATAACCACTATTGTAATCCAATTTTTAAATCCAATTTTTTTATTTTAGTTTCATTATTTTAGGATTTCTGGTTTTTTATTATTTGAATACCTCACATAATCCAAGTGGTCGTTATCTTACATAAGCTTCGTGGTTGCTAACTTACATTATCAAAGCGCATGATAGGTGAAATCTACCTAGCGGGGTCAAATTTACATCTACCTTGTAGGCCACTAAGAAACATTTGCCTTACGGCCACTAAGTTACATAAGCCTTGTGGCCTCTAAGTTACATAATACCACGATAAGTCTAGTGGCTGCTATCTTACATAAGTATATAGGATGTTAACTTACATAAGCCTAGTGGCCGTTGTCTTACATAAGTGTATAGGTTGTTAACTTACATAAGCCTAATGGCTACTAATTTACACAAGAATAGATTCATCTAGGTGAAATAATCCTAGTGGGTAGAAAGTTACACCAGCCTACTGGTAGCAAGTTTCATAAGGCCACCAACCGCTAAGCTACATAAAACTAGTGGCTGCTAAGTTACATAATCCTAGGAGCCACAAAGTTAAATCATTCCTAGGGGTTAAATTTGATGGCCTTTTATACATGTCAAGCAATTTTTAGATGACGGTAATTTTACAATATTTCCCTTTAAAAAGTACAGAACAGTAGTTATTGAAATACTTCAAATTTATATTTATTTAATATTTTATGTATATTATATATTGATATAATTTTTATATAAATATATATATAAAAGACCATGATATTGTAAATATGCAAGTTGCATGTGATAAAGTCAACTACTTTTATGATTTTCCATTCTTTAAATCGTAAAGAACAAAATTACATTAAACAAGTTATTTTGAGGAAATGGATTTGAAAATGTATTTCCATAGGCAATCAATCCTTTGAGAAAATTATATAAGCATTGATCCCTCGCAAGGGTATTGATTATTGTTCTTGAATTTGTGCAAGGTATTGTTGGATAGCTTCATGACCCCAACTTAGTATTTTAATTTGAACTCCTTTCCATGTATTGCTTGGATTCCATGCCCAAATGACATTGTTTATATCAATATCTGACGTGTCCCTTGATTTTCGCCAACATTGCTTTTTCAACAAGCATTCCTCGTACCTTTATTTTTCTGTATTTCATTTTATTGTAGGTTCCCACAAGTGTACCCTTATCTTTTGAGTGTTTTTGTGAACATTTTGTATTAGTTTTTGTTTTTCCTTGCCCATCCATATAGGTAAATTATCATCAGCCGGTCTTACTAGTATCATCTACCCAAGATTCACATCCACTACTGGGTTGAATTCCTCTCGAGGTATATCACAAATAGGTCTAACATATATATCCTTATTTGAAAGGACATTTTAACAATAGTAGCTATCCATATCAAGATGTGGCGCACCCATTATCTGATCATACATTGTGCTATCCTGAATTGTTTTTGGCCAAAAACAATATATTCTTGTCATGTTACAATTGAAAAAGGTATTTTCTAGGGCACGTAGAAATTTTTTCCAATATGAAATCTTTGGAATATAGTATGCTTCTCTACCATTTGTTGAACTCTTTTACCAATGTGTGATGTATGCCTGAATGTATCTTTGCATGTCTGTCATCTCTTTAGGTTCTTTGAAGGGTGTCAATGAAGGATCCACTTCAAGAAAGAAAGTTTTCCTAGCCACTGTTTTCCAAATCTCAATTGAATGTGACCAAACAGACTCCAAGATTGATTATTTTAACTCAATGATGGGCTTGTTGTCTTTGACGTAGAATTTAAACATCTTTGCTTTTATGATACCCATGATCTTGTGGTTACCATCTAGTAAGTATGGTTCAACAAAGGCCTTAAAGTCATGGACCTCCTCGATAAGGTATAGAGTGAATGTGTTGGACTTCTCTTGGCATGTTCTATAAGTGTTCATTATTTGTGGCAAAGCGAATATATCTAATTTGCATAATGTTGTTGATAATCGGCTGAATGTCCCATCTATGTCTTCATGTGTGTGACCCATTGGAAGGAAAATCATATACATTGTGTTGAAAATACTTCTAGCTATTAGCATGGATGCAAACGCAAACAATGTGGAATTTTTTTGTTGCTTGCATGCATTATCTAGTTGTAAGTAGAGAGTTAGGGGTTTTTTTCTAAATGAATTTGAACAAATGCTTACAGTATTAGTTGTATGAGAACCCTCATTATTTTTCTTGTATTCCTTGCACTTTTCATATGCATCATTTTGCAACAAGTGTATCATGTAATGGGTGCTTTGACGTCCCACTACTATATAACAAATAACCATACTGATCTATAAGTGGTTCTTCTAGCTTCTAGATACATAGTGCCAATTATATTATTGTGAAGTTTGCTCCTTGCTCAACAAAAGGGAGACCAACGTGCCCAAAACCCCCCATTTTGTGCCCATGTGTCATAATACTAGTCAAGGTGATAGGGAGATTAATAGCATTGATTATTGATTTTGATTTTTTTCCCGTCCTTGGTATTGCATTTTTCATTTTGTCCATTTTTTCATGCACAATGCTCAAATAGTTATTAGGATTTTTCTATGATTTCCCTCTACATGCATAGTAAGTTACATGACAACTTTGAATTTAATCATTGTGTCATTTCTGGCATTGATTTGTTTGTGCTAGTGTTTCTGGGCATGAGGTCACTGCACGTTTGTTCTTAAGCTCTGTGGACTCGTCACATTTGGTGAAGAAGTTGTTCTTGGTGATTGAAACATGGAAGAAAATTTCTTGCCATATTTTTCTAAGATTTGGCTATGACGTTCGAGGAAGGCCCAACAGTGAAAGCTCCTCATTACACTTTTATAGTATGTAAGCAAAACTATAACATGCAGGCAACAATCTCATTGTTACTTTAGTAAAATCTTGTCGCACTGAACTAGACATGTGTGGGGATATATCAAAATTCCTCTCCACCGTTTTGGATATCAATGCAATAGTTGCAACAGTGTTTGGAATTTTTTTGTTTTCCTATATTTCCATTTACTACCCTCCTCTCACCATTAATCCAAGATTTGTTTATATCTTTAATAGGTGTTTTTCGCAATTCCATGAAATTTGTACCATGCATTCTGACATACATCCCTTCCACATAACTTAAATTTATCTATACTATGTTCTAAAGTTTGACCTTGATCACACCTGATAGCATTTGTGGTGAATGTATTAAGTTTTTGATGGCAGGTTCATTCATATCTAGAGTTAAATTCCAATTGTGATTGAAAGCGCTTATAGATAGATTGGAGAGACATCCTTCCTTGCAATAAGGTTTTTTCTCAACTTCAGACAAAAATCCTTCTCTTGATTTTTCATCATTTTCCATTTCCTTTGATGTACTAGATGGAGTAGAATTTACCTTTTGGCGTTTGCAGGCATTCTAAGGTCTTTTTATCAAGTTTTCATTACTACTACATAGAGAGGATTCATGTGTATTTGGGTATACCAGTGG
This sequence comes from Taxus chinensis, assembly GCA_019776745.2. Lineage (NCBI taxonomy): Eukaryota > Viridiplantae > Streptophyta > Pinopsida > Cupressales > Taxaceae > Taxus > Taxus chinensis. The sequence continues at coordinate 644,378,072 of CM034152.1, forward strand.
AGGAAATGGATCTTCAAATTCACTCCACATTTCTACCATAAACTCTTATGGAATTTATTTTATCCTTACTTCCATAACAGAACCATCTTGATGGGCCAACTAGCTACCAGGCCATTGGATGAGAGATCCTTCTCATATGGAGAAACCCTTGCAAAAAGGCATGATTAATTTATCAACATGCACCCCAAATGTATTTCCATATAATTATTTAATGTGCACCATGTCTCCTTCATAGACATTTTTCATTGTTGCTTCTGAAAAAAAAAATTGTATTCTTTTGAACAAAAATGTATCAACTTGGAATTAACCCCCTTGAACTTCAAATTGAATTAATTTTTTAATGTGGCGGTTGTTTCTTGGAGTTAAAAATTTCCATTCAGACGAAGTACAATTCTTGTTTCTAGATAAAAAAAATTATTGATTGGTCAGGAAAATTCATTTTTGTGTTGTAGAATTGGATAACCATCATTGCATGTAGCTATAATATTCTCCACAAAAACACCAAAGTGTCTGGGTCCCAACACCACTCTTTAAATCACCTTCTTTCTTAGGACACTTATGTTTTAGGACCACGTAGGTTGTAGCAAATTCATCCATATCTTTAGGAGTTGTGAAACAATGGCTATCACTGGTAGAATTCAAACCCTCATCCTCATTAAATGTATCCTCTGAGTCACTTCTCTTAATGTTTTGAATGCCATCACCCCCCACATGTGAAACATTAGAAATCACATGCTTAATCATTTTCTTCCTTTCCCATGGGATAAATTATTCATTGTTTTCAATTTCTGCCATGATTTCACAATCCTCAGTTGTGTATGGCAGTCTCGCTCTACCATTGAATACAATAATTATTGTGAAAACGAATAAGCTAGACCCCATGTCTCTACAATGGAGTGTATATTTAGATGGATAAACTAGTCCCTCCACAAATTTCACACCTTTGGATAGTAAATCCACATGTGCTCCTTCTTCAAAAACAAAGTTCATTTTCAACTGTATCCACAAATAAATAGATAAATTTAGTAGAAATCACACTTAAATATTTAACATTATTATGGAGAATTGAAATCACAATGAGAAAATAAAAAATATACATATTATATGAACATCTTTAAAACCTCATTTAATCCAAATCTTTAAACATATAACAAATTGTTTTACACCCTTGAAATCTTGTTGTTGTGTGTATAATTATATCCATAAAACACATAGTGTAGGGGAAAGATTAAGATTTTTATAATGCATAGACTTTATTTTGTGCATTTAATTTTTTTTAACAAATTTTTCTAAGGGATTAAAAATAGGTACTTTTTTGTACGAAAAAAATTAATATTGGTCGTTTCTTGTGAAAGAAATCACCTTTTCGGGAAAGCTGATGTGTCACCTTTTTATCGGCTACTTTGTACATGTGACTTTATTTTACTCATCTAATTGGCTACCTTTTTTCTAAATTTTTAGTAGACAAGTTATAAATTTTTACTTAGATTTTTACAACTGGTGGTATTATCCTACACATTACCACTCACAATCATTGGATTATGCACAGTCATTGGCTTCTTTTCCCGATGGATTTCAATAATTGTATAGCCTAGTGGCTGCTATGATGTAATTATTTTTTTACACACTAAAATTCAAATAATGACTAGAATGGGAGGCCATAAGTTGGCGATCGTACTTCAATTTGTGAGCTAGCGCAATTCCAAGTTTGAAAACTCGCACATGGACCTGACAATAATAGCTAATTGTAGAGTGAGAGAGTTGTGGCCTTGTACATCTTTACCAAGTTTGATTCCTCACATGGTGAAGTGTGATCCCTCGCATGATGAAGTGTGATCTCCCTCGCACATCGAAGTGTGATTCCTCGCATGTCGATGTGTGATCCCTTGCACGTCGAAGTGCAATCCCTCGCACAACAAAGTACGTGTATTTTTAAATACAAAGTGCGGATTCACACTTATAATAGGGATCACTTATATATCGAAGGGCATATTTTCACCTGCCATTATAGTAAAAAATTGTCTATAGCCTAGCGGTCTCTTGGACTTAAATTTAGGGCAATTAATATTGTGTCAAAGTAAATCGTTCATGTATTTTATTCTCTAATTGTATAGCTATGCTTATTTTATGGTATAGAGCTCATGTTTTAGTCTTTATTTTATTAATGATGGTGGTATATGCTTTGATTCAATTATGTGTATTAATTATTTCTATGCTTTTTATATATTTGTTTTTAATAATTGTATATAATATTGAGTATAAATAACACATGATACGTAGTTTTTTATTAATAATTCTCAATATTAAAGACTTAATTTCACTTAAATTTTGAAATTAAGTCTCAACCAATATCGAATTGTAGTTTTCACTCATTAAAAATTATGTTATAAAAATGTTACCTTAATTTTAGATCACGTTGTAGTGTGTATAATTTTATCTATAAACCTCATCGTGAAGGGGAAAGATTAAGATTTTTATAATACAATAACAATTACACTTTTTTGTAAGGTCAAATGTTACATAATTAATATTGCACTTCCCTAAACATTAAATGGCCATTAAACCATGTAATGTAAAATCCGCCACTATAGATTATGTTTTTATTTTTTTGTACTACATTTAATATTAAGTGGTACAATATTAAATTTTAATCCACACAAACTCTGCTAACGTATGTATTCAATGCGATAAAATGGAAAATTGTATAGTCTTTTTTAATGTGACCACACCAAAACAAGGAGCACATACACAAATGGGGGAAGAACAAAGTTACATAAAATTAAAATAGGTAAAGCATTGTTATTTTATTTTGAAGAATTTCAGTTTATACACCCATTTCAAAGTGATTATAAATATTGCATTTGTTAGTAGGTAATTAATTAATTTTCAATGGTTCTCCACATGTTTTGATTTTGTGATTTTATAGAGCGCATAACCCCTTGTATATTTATATTTAGAAAATGGAAAATGAAATTAAGTTTAGATAAAAGATGGAGTACATAAATTATTTCATTTGGTATTATTTATAGTAACTGATAAATTTACAGGACATGGAAATATCACCATTTTCCTTATTTTCATGTTTCGAATCACAAGTTTTCGAATCAACTCAAAGAAACTATGCAGGAAATATGGTTTTTTCAACACAACTAAGAAACTATCGTGTAAAGGACTTATGTGTACAAATCTTAGATGGAAATAGTGTCTAAAATTTGCAAGATAATATAAGTGGCACACAAAAATTGGGTCCTTGCATTCTACATTCACAAATCGATCTAAATTATCCATATATTATTGATGATGTCGATTATTAAAAATTAGAAAAAACATTTTCAATAATCCATGTATATGAAAGAAATATAAATAAAAAGGAGCTAATGAAAGAATACAAAGAAGAGTTGTGGTTATAATCTGATGTGAAAACATTTATTACAAAATACGAAGAGTTGTATGAACATTTAAACCATGGATATATCGACAAGAAACATTGGGATAATATAGAAAATGCTTTGAATGAAGTTTGTGGAAAGACATTCATTGGGAAGCAATGTAAATAAAAGATGAACAAGTTCAATAAAACCTTCAAGAAGGAGAAACAACTGGAAAATACAACATTGGCAACAAAGTCAACATGGACTTTCTATGAAGATATAGATCGCATTACACATAAAACATACAAGGTTATTGGTTTTAATGTAAATGAGAGGGTTAATACAACCACTTATACTTCTGAAAAAGACACAAGAGAGAAATCAAAAATCCCTTCTATCAACATTGAAAATTTAGAAGGAGCAATGATAGAAACCCCTTTGCATAAAAATGGAATTCAAATAAAATATGTGAAGAGAAAAAGAAACTATTCTAGGGATTTGAAAGGGGTAATCCAAAATAAAATGTATATATATAGTCATACCTTGAAATAAATTGAGTTGGGAAGGGTTCAACTAGAGCATGATATAATGGAACAAGAGAGAAAACTAATGGAAAAAATATTGGATGTAAAACTTCAATTCGCAAGTCTTTTTACCCAAGTAAATTATAGTTTCTTTAACCTAAGTAATATAGTATTGCATCATTCATTCAATCTTAAAAGAAAATATATTATGCATTGGAGTTAGTTGATACTTTTTCTATTTTTCATTCTTCCTTTTTATTTCTAAACAATGTCAACGATCAGCATCATGGGTGCCACCAAGATCATTGACACACACATCCAAAGATATTGTTTGTGTAATCAAATAATTTTAAAATGATGTTGGTAAACATGTATATTTTTGTTGAGGACAATATGATAATTCAATATGTGAGACATCAATTGAACCACATATCACTGGTTGTATAGTCAAAGTGTGGAATACTTATATACTCTTTATGCAATTTATAGACAATAATATTGCTAATGAGCATGGTGTTTTTTTCTGGATAATGTTGATAATGTTGATATTATTTTTGTGTGGCATATATGGTTAATATATTTGAGGGCCATTAAACCAAACAATGTAAAGTTAGTGTGATATTTGAAATATGATAATTCAATATGTGAGACATCAATTGAACCACATATCAGTTGTAGTATATTCAAAGTATGGAATACTTATATAGTCACTATGTAATTTAAAGATGATAAAATTGACATTGAGCATGATGTTATTTCGATGATATTTTTGTAAATATTGATATTTTTGGCATGTGGCATATATGGTTACTATAGTGGTTACCCTAAAATTCATTGGCCATTAACGGAAAAAATTAAAGTGCGTGCGATATTCAAAATATGTGCACCATTTGATAGCCATTAAATATATGGCATCCACGTTTCTTTTGTAAATCATGCACCAAAGAAAGTTGTGGTTGGAAGTTTCTGTTCCATATAATTATAGATTTTCATTCATTAGTATATTTCAAGGACACTTAAATTTTGGAAGCTCCATGTGAGAACAGTAGCGTTAGGGAAAAACTCTGTAAGCGTAATAATTCATTGGAAAATCAAATCATGGTTTGATCGCAAAAATTCTAAGAACGGTTTGTTTTCGTGAAGGTGTCAAAAATCAGTATGCATTCTCACCTTTGATCCTTCACATATTTTGAAATTCTATATATGTAGAATATTGTGTAGCCTTTTCAACGAAACCCTATTTTCTCTTCTTTCAATAGTGAAATCTTTCTATTCTTTAATGCTCTTTGAAAAAAAACTCCCTACTGATAGGGTTTGACATTGTTTTTTCGTTCTTTTTTCCGATCCCTAAATGATTTGCTAAATATATGTGTACCCCACTTGCGAGTAATGTAAAACATGTTATGGGTATTTTTTCGCAAGAGGATTGAGAAATGATTTGTAAAATAACTGAGATGGACATCAATGATGACTAGAAGTGAACAAAATGGGTGTTGCTAAAAAGGTTGAGGAAAATAGATTTTCTCAATTAGGGTTGTTAATTGTTTAGGGATTTTGGATTGTTTGCGGCCAGTTTTTTGTTTTTATAGATATTTCTTTTTAAATTAAATTGTAGTAATGAAATAATGATAGTAACTTCTAGAAGATAAAATAGTAATAGTAAAATAAATAATTGTTTGCTTGTTTATAGTAATTGATTGATTACTTAAGGAAATTGTTGGAAATAAAAAAAGTTAAAACATATATGTGACTGCCAAAGCAAAAATGCAAAGAGATCTATTTATGTAGGTTGCCCTTTGAAAATGAGTAAAAGGAGGAATTATAAAACCTACTATTTGAGAAGTTCGGCTAAACAAAATTCCGAATAATGTTTCACTTAATTGATAGTTCTGGAAAGGCATATACAACATTTAGAGATTAAAATTATAGGCTCTGGTTGTTTTAGTTAAATTTTATAATGAGATATCAACACTAAAAATTATATGAAATCATTTATAATTAAAATGTGTAATATTTATCTTCTTTTAAATAACTTATAGTAAATAGTATGAGAACTAGTTAAGGCCTAATCCCTCACAAGATGGTCAAAGCACAATAAAATGTCTAACTTTTTTGTATTTTTTGTACCTTTATAAACATGAATTTTTAGTTTCATTGATTTTCTAAAGGTAATAGCCACAAAACCGTACACATTCATGAAATTACTTGAACTAACAAAATGTTGTGTTTAGAGTATAGAATGCATGTACATTTTAAAAAAAAAAATTAGCAAAAAATATGGTCTTTTTTCTTAATTTTAGTCATACATTGTTTCTTATTTTTATAAAGAGGAAGGACTGTCCATGGTGGTGTTTTTAAATTAAAACTTATTTTTTCAACATGAAATTTTATATATATGTTCTAGATTAGAATATCGAGGTCTTGTCAAATTTTTGTATTTTTTTTATGTATGTATTTTTTTTAATTAATTATTTAGTGAAGGTATTTTCAAATAAATGGCTTACATATGCTTATTCAAATAACTTTTAAGATTTATATCAAAATTGAATTTTTTTTCATAGCTACGAAGAAGACTTCAACAAATAGTTCGTTTGTTTTTTCAAAAAAAATTAATAGATTTTGCTATTTGCATATTGGGTTGATTGTGTACTATTCAATGTCGTAAAAATACCATATGTTAGCAAAAAAAAAAATAGTAAAACAAATTTTTAAAAAATGAAAATTATTTTTTTAGAAAGTTAATAAAAAACTATATTTTTGGTTAAAATTTTGTAAATTTACTAATTAGTTAACCCTAATTACGTTGAACCTAAGTGGCACATTTTGGCAAACAATCATCCTCCAAATGGATTTGGTGCCAAAATGTGCCACATATGGGGGTTCGCACAAAAGGGGGGTTCATACAAAGTGTGGTTCACGCGAACCCCCTCCACCTAAAGGCCTCTTCACACGAACCCCCTTTAACCACCAACCAACCATCCCTGCGTTGTCCATACAATTTAAGTCCAAATTTTGTGCTTTTAATTTTGTTTCGAAAATTCTAATTTTAAAAACTATAGTTTTGAAGCAACTATGGTTAATTTTTTTTCATTTTTAATTTAGATTTACAAATTCTATTTTTGAAACTATAGGTTTTTAAAGCAATTATAGTCCATTTTTTTATGTTTTTAATCAAAAATATATAATATTTTTTATATTTTAAAAAAATTAATAATAAAAAACAACTTTTATTATTTATATATAATAAAATTAACTTTAAAACATATATTTACTTTATTTAAAATATATTACAAAATTAAATAATTGTATATTTGATTTAAAAATAAATAAATCCGCCCCTTTGTTTTAAGTTCTAAAAAAGTGAAATTAAATATAACCTAATTTCTTTTGAGATTTCTATATAATAATAGTTGCATGTGTATAGTTTTCTATTGAATTTCTCTTATATTCAGCTCTAGCTCAATTTGTGTTGTGTGGTGAAATTATTGAAGTGAAGGAATCATGGGAAATCATAAAAATCAGAAACGAAAATATAGCGAGGAACGGAAAGTAGAGAAGAGAGTGCTAGAAATCAATTCGTAGTAAGTCACAAACAGAGAGATAGAAGGCACAAATAGAGAAAGACAAGGCTGTAAAAATTGGTACATACATACTTGAAAACATTGATAGATCTTAATTTTATTTTTCTTTCTAGGTTAAATCTGATAATATGTTTGTTAGATTGGGTAAAGGTAAGGGTTTTGATAGGATCCCATAACCTAAAACAATAGAAAAAATATATGAAAATAAAAGGCTCTAACAAAAACAACCTAAGAAACCAACCATACCGAAAAAGGATCCACACAGAAACATCATTCAACAAAACACTAATTATTCAAATATCAACAAAACATCAGCGAATCTCCCTAAATATAAAACATGGTAAAAATGAATGCAACCACTCAATAGTATTTGGATTTGGATCTAGCTATCTGCTTTATTTTGTATTGCTTATTACTCTAGCACATGGTTGAATTGGTCTCTTAGTTAAATAGGGTTTCTATTTAAAATTAACTTCCATTCTTGAACACTTCTCTCACCTCTTAGAGAGGCTTTGTTTCAGTACCCAACAAACACCTTTCTAACTTAATCCTTGTAATTGGGTCATTCCCAAACAACAACCTTTATGTAGTGCCACTATTATATCAATAAAATGTAATTAAATTTAAAAAAGGAGAAAGCATTGGGGGAGGAATTAATTAGGAGTAGTTTGAAATAGCAGTGAAAGATTTTCAAGGAGAATTGTTGGAGGTCGGTTGAGTGTGGTAGGATATTGCAAGGCATGGGCCACCCAAAGGACCCTTCAAACCGGTCAATTTCCTTGCAAAATAATCCAACCAAACTTGTTTTGAGGTCAAGATTCATTTGTCACGCTAAAACCAAGCTAACTTTGTAAATTTAGTTGTATTTGGATAATTGCAAGTGCACTATTGGACATTAATGTGATTTGGACATAAAATAAGGCACGTCAACTGTGTGACAAAATTCCCTTAAGGAAACTAAAGTATCATGGAATGCCACGTTGCAGGAAGGCACAACTGATTGATCTGGGTCTATTTTTTTTTCTGAAGCAGTCCAAGGTCTCTGAGGGGGAAGAAAAAAAAAATATTGTTTCCGTTGTGTTTGTTTAATGTATGTAGAAGAGAAGAAGTAGATTGAATATTAAGAGGTGTTATATTTAGGGTTGATTCCTAGTTGTATTGTTTTATCCATTTCACTCTTTCTCTATGTAGAACCCATTACAATTTACATTTTCCTGCCTATAGCTGGCATGTGCCAAATGTGAGTTTTGGAACAGGGTATGGACATCCAACAAAGCATAAAAGATAGAGGATTCTTTTCATATGTTTTAGTTACAAGTGCCCTGGTAGATATGGATGCAAACAGTGGTCTTGTGGACAACATAGACTGTAGTATATGCACGAAATGGTTTTGGTTTGTTATTTGGAGAAGAAAGGTTTTGGGTGTCCTTCATTGTTGGTTATTGTTCAAACTTTCCTCTTCAAAACATTGGTAATGGCTACACCTGTAGATTCATTGACCTTCCCATCACCTTGGTTTAGGGATGTTACTTTTGTAACATAGTTATGCTAGTGGTTTTTTTTTTTGCGCACATGAATCATAGTGATGATATTATAAATGTGACATCTTCTGTGTTTCACATCATTTAATATAATCAATCGGTGTGGTTGGGGTATTGATCATAGATGTCTTTGATACTAGATCTTGTATGGTGAATCTACTCCTTGTACTTGTTTAAGTAATTATGCACTATTTTCATGATCTAGATCAGTTCAACGCTATATCTTGTATGTTTATCTTGGATCTGTAATATATATAAATATGTTTCTATCCATCATGTTAACTCCTTGATTTTGTACCCTTGTGTGCTTTGGGTGAGCGCTCAGGTTCTAGCCTAGGTGATGTGTCAATGCACCTTGGGATTTGGTGAGTAAAAAAGACTACATTTTGGTTTTGTTTCCAAGACTCTTTTTCAAATTTATTGCAACAATGGTGCATGATGGAAACTTACTAGATCAATTTGGATATTGCTGGAGATTAGGTAGAGAATTTTTGAGTACAAGTTCGTATAGAGATACAACACTAGACCTGAGTTTTATGCAACGCACATGGGTTGAGAAGAATATTCATCATGGGATTTACAAGACATTCTTCTCCTGTTTTCCTATAGAGCTATATAAGTGGTTGATAGGGTATGCACTCAAATGGAATTGGAGGTACAAAACTCTGGTTTGGACACAGGAAAGATTATCATAATTTGCATGATGTTGATTTACCTTGGACGCACGTTGTAGATCATTGGTGGAGTGGTCTATTGAATAGCTATATATTGGAGTATGATGTATCTATGTATTGTTTTCCAGAGGTAGCTGAGTTCCAGTCCTTGTGTAATCCTAGAGGATATTATTTACGTGCCATCCCATTAGCAATAAAATCTTGATGGTGACTTTAGATTTTGAAGAGAAACCCATGGCTAGCTAAATGCAACCATGTGCGGGGGTCGGAGCAGGTGTGGGCGAAAGATGATGGACCTAACTTTGGATAGACAAAAGGAGGAAAGGAGGCTCAAGTAAAATGAAGCACACAAAGAGGGAGTTGACATTGAGATGTGAAATTAAGGAGTCCTTTGAGTTACAGAGAGAGATGGCTCAGGAAGGTTTTGAGGCTCGTGGGGAAGACATGGAGCAGGAGCATATGGTTATCCCATCATTAGGAAAGTGTGATAGATGGTTCTCTTCGGCTTCTAATGAGATCACATCTGAAGAAGAGTAGTTTGAGAGCTATGAACATGCATCTAATCCCACCTTGCGACATTACCCTTGCACTTGGTGATCAAATTCCTAAAGTAGTTGTTTAGAATCAAGGAAGTGTTGGTGGTAAAGTAGCAGCAGTAGTTTTCATTTTCCATTAAATATAGGATTTCCTCATATGGCTATGCATTATTATTTTTTGAGTGCTGGTATCTGTGTCAGGTCCCCAAATAGAGTTTGGGCACGTAGAACATTGTTATCACGTTTGAAAGTAGTACAACTTCACAAACTATTGAGGTTTAGTTCAATTCAACATTTGGTACATAAGCTAGCACATCCATTGGTCTAATGCTTGCCATGGGTAAGGATTAGGAGGATCTAGAGGTATGGGATCTAGCAGATCTGGTGGTTACTGGAGGTGGAGGGAACATAGGAGGAGATACAAGATCTAGATCTAGTGGGCATGGTCTATACCAAACCCAGTAGGTGTATTATGATATGTCCTTTCATCTCCCCAAAGTATAGAGGTATTGAAGATTTTGTGGAACACATTCATATGTGTGAAATACTATAGTGCACCAAGGAGATTACAGCTCCAGAGTGTAGAGCAAGTCAGTTTATAACTACGTTGTAGGAGCGCATGCATAGTTACTATAGGAAGTTTTATCTGAATTAGACTTATGTGGATTACATTGCACTACATGATACTTTCTTAGTAGATTTTCACACACATCCCTAAATTTGAGCAGAAGAGCATCAACACGTTGAAATATATCAAACAGGGCATGGCAAAAAATGTGAGGGAATATGATGCCCATTTAAGACTCTATTATCTAAGTTATCCTATGATATTTCATCTTAGTTAGCATTCTCTATGGTTCATTGGAGGATTGATAACACCATTCAGAAGGCACTCTCACACAAAATTCTACAGATCCACGCAAAGTGCTTGAGGCATTTCTACACGTTGATGTCGTTGGCAGTGTGGACATTGGTGTAAGTCCCTTTTTGGAGTCGTGGATCACTTCCATGGCTAATCAGTTACAGAAGTTATCATCTAATTCAACACATGAGACACACAATGGACTGTGGTGCACATATTATAAAGTAGAGGGTCATACCAATGATAGTTTACCTCATAGATCGTTGTGTACCATTCTCATGGATTGTGAAATCTTTCATCTAGACCGTGATTCTAGTAATTTCCCTTTACTGTAGCATGTTATTAGGAAGAAAGTTTCCTGTTATGGTAAGATTTAAAATCAAATACACATGACCCAGAAAACTGTAGGTTGATAGATCAAATTCATGAGTCAATTGATTCTGGTGTGAGGCAGACTAGTGTTGCAAATAATTCTAAGGAACAAGGTGATAATTGAATTCAGAATCAGAATAATAATGAAGGGCTCTCTAATGGAGGTGGTAGAGATTGAGTATATCTTAGAGGCTTCAAAGGTTATGGTTGTGGTGGGTGAAGGGGGGTGACTTTCCCTATGGAACATGTTACAATTACGGATCTCCCAATCATTATAGGCACAAATTTCTTTAGAACCCAACCTGCTCCTAGTGTGGAAAGAATCATATGTATTAAGAGTTCCCATAGATGTATGAACATATGTGTAAGCAACACAAGCAATATAAGGGCACAGGAATGATAAATTATAGCACACTGTAGGAGTAAAAAGTGGATACCCATGCTCACACCTGACCCTAACGTCTTACCTGTTTTGGTAACTACCTCTACTCCTCGCGCCGAGGCTACGTGTGCACATGATGTTCCTAGGAAAAGAAACCTATTTATTTCAAAAATGGAAGTACTCCATGCAAATTATTCCAAACCATGCACGAAAGACGGAAGTTTATCAAGAATCCATGGAGTTATATGGAATCTACAAGGTGGAGATACAATATTTAAAAGAGAATTCATGGAAGATAGAACGGGTAAATACAATTGTGTTGCAATTCATCAGACAGATGTGGATGACATTAAGGAAGTTTTTGAGATTTTTGTGCCAAGAGAACATCATTCCCCTATTAGGTGAATTATTACGAGAAAAGTTACCATGCATGGAGACTGAGCGCGGAAGATAGATCTTCCATGCAAACTTTCCTCCTCATAGTATGATTATGACAAAGAAATCACGTTGAATGCAGTTGTTAATGGTTGGATTTTTAGTAACAATCCTTATTAATACAGGCATAGAGGTCAAATGTTCTCGCTCTAGATTCTTCTTGGCAACAATGGAAATTATAACGCCCAAAAATATCCCACACAAAACCCAAGACAACCTAATAGTTAGATTTGAAAATCTACGGAATAATTGTTTTTTTAACGTTAAAACCGGTTGGCAACGGGGGTGTAACCTCCAACTAGAATTAAACATTTTCTTAGTTAAGAATTTATTCATTTTAATTAACAATTAATTAATATTATTTAAATTCCATAAAATCGGGAATAAAAGATATAAAAAGGCGGGATGATCCGCTTAAAATCCCCTGTTATAATCCTTATTTAATTTAGTAATATAGTTCTATTGTCATTTATAAATTTATTATTCTATGGCTAAGTCTAAAACTTACCCTCCCATAAAATTAAGATCAAATAAATTAGGTCTCTATAATACACCCTTTGTTTAGTTAGGTCTTGGTATACCATTTATTTAAAATAATTAAAGGTCAAGGGCTTAAAAATACTAAAAAATCACTAAACTACACCCCCCGATGTTACATTTTAATCTTTCTCTCTAACCTCCCCCCCTTGAGAGGCCCCATTCACATGCTACCCATGCATTTTATTTAAAATATATCCCACCTAATTATCACCTAACTTTTGTAGGGATATTTCTTAGCCATTGGATGGATTGAATTTGGGCCTTTGATCTTAGGGATTAAAACTAACCATAAAACATCTTTATGGAGTCTTCTTATTCATTCTTTGACTTATTTCCTCATTTTTGTTTTTACAGGTTTTTTTTGGGAGGAGAAGAAGGAGAAGGAAGGAGGTCGTGGAAGGATATTTGAGCTCAAGGATGGATACTCACTATTTCATTGTATATTCTATTTGTAATTCTTTGTAGAGTTTGGTTAAAATTTTATTTTTTATTGAGAAATTTCATTGCATTTGCCCCATTTTTAACAAATCTCGTTTAATATAATATTATTTTGTTATTTATAGAAGAAAGTTGCGGTTTTGCAAAAAACTATAGGCCGTGAGAATGAATTGACCACAATAATAAACAAGGCAGAGTTTAAAAAAATAGGGAATGTTTTATTGTTTAGTGGGGGGGGAGGTCGCCGACCCCACCCCGCATCCCAAATTAATATGGGGTGGGGGTAGGGTCAGCGACCTCCCCCTGCACCCTTACCCTAATACAAAGAAAAACAGTCACGATAGCTCTAATACTCAATACCTATTTGTTACTTTTTTTGTTTAGATTAATAATAATAATACATATTACATAAAGAATTATATATATATATATATATATATATATATATATATATATATATATATATATATATATATAACATTACCAAATGTGATTTCTTTTGTCCAATATCAATAATTTTATAATTGTACTACATTTAATATGTATACACTTATAAAATAAATGTATATAATTACATATAATTATAATCTGGTATATAGATATATATATTTTTGTTTGCTTATTTAAAAGGATCAAATGATTTATAAGAAAAATTAAAATACAAGGCAAGTAATTTTAAAACTTTCTTCCTATTCATTTAAAAAGTGAACATGGAAACTCTAATAAAATTTCTCATTCATTCTAATACAACTTGCAAAGAGGATAAGATTTGTTTCTCATTCTAAAGTTTCAAGAAACTACTTCCTTCCTTTAACATAGCAAGAAATGTAACAAAACTTCCATATTTTTCCAATATACTTTCTTTTCAATAAGGAATAAGAAACTAATTCCTTTCTAAACATAATAAGAAAATGACAACCTGTTGGGGAAAAATCACATCACCCCCGAATGACTTCGGATCTGAGTGAGGAATTCATTGTGATTGCACAACATTGGACCATCTCTCAAGTCATGGGACTTGTGGACTTGAGATGGACCTCCAGAGAAGGTTGGTTCCTTCTTCCTAAACTACTTGCCACAAGTTACTCCAATGCAGGAAAACTAATATAATCCTAATCTAACCATTCCAAGGAGACAGAGGAGGAGAGAGAGAGAGAGAGAGAGAGAGAGAGAGAGAGTGAAAGAGAGCCTACACTAACTGGTGATACACTAGAAAAGGAAGTGGTGAGATACTTTGCTGAGGGAGGATGAAATAGGGGGAAAAGGAGATGAGGGAGGTCAGACAAAAGTGACACAAACCCAGATCCAAATCTACCATCAAAACTCCACGAAACATGACATCTCACACCTGCAAATGTGAAATACATGCACAAGAAACAAACACGAAATGGAGAGGTACAGAGAAACAACAAAACATGAGAAAGGGTTGAAGAACACCACAAAAACATGATTTTATTGCTCTATGAGGTGCACCGATCATTACATGGATGCTCAGAAGCATAAAATCCACTTGCCAGGTGTAGGAGAAGGCTTACAACTCAAAATGGAGTCGGTAAAAAAATTACAGAGTTTCCCCACACCTAGAAGGTCTCCCCTTATCAAATGAGAAGTGTATACATTATATAGACAGAAAACCAGAGAGAAAGAAGAGAAACTCGATTTTGCTCTTAAAGCTCAACCACCAACCATCAATTCCCTACAAGTCCACCTACAATTTTTCAATTATGGTTCCCTATGTTTGTTTGGAGTGTTGAAGAAGGAAGAAATGCAGATCTAATTAAATTTGATCTGGTTGTTGAAGCAATTAGATCATAAGTTAATGGAATAAAATACATATTCCTAATTTTCACCCATCAAATCCTAATGAAAATAATATTTTATACTTACATAGTATAGAGGATGTCGAGACCTTTTCAAAAAGTCTTCTCTTGCTCAAATCTGAGCTTCCAGTCAAAAGATATGGTTGTCTGAAGATTCTGCATCGAGACTGTGCAAAATGGTGAAAAGGTAATCTTAGCAAAGCAGATCCGCAGGCGGACCCGAAAATACAAACTGCACTTTTTCCGAAAAGATGCAAAAAATAAAAAAACCTCCTGCAGCCATGTAGGCCCAAAAATACACTTTTTTCCAAAAGGCCCCGCAAGCTCGAAACCTTCTCATTTTCCATTTTTTCATCCTCGGGCCCGTTGGCCCGCATTTTCCACTTTGGAAAAAAATCTTCCCCAGGCCCTGCCTTCCCACTTTTGGAAAAAAATCCTTCCAAGGCCCACCTTCCTGACATGTAATTTAGGCCTAACACGTGGCTTCTCTAGGTGTTCAGTGGAAGTGCGGCTTATTTTTATCCTTTACGTCTTTTCAAAACAAAAGCCACAAAAAATCAAACTGCCTCTGGTGACCCACCTTCCCGCTTTTACTTGAAACATGAACACATGTAGAGTTGGCACGCATTTGGGGACCGCTTTTGGATTGTTATTTTAAAGTTACATTGAAGAGACACGTGGATCCTTCCGTGGATTTGATCTATTTCATTGTGTTTTGGCTAAGTCCCTTTTGTTTGGCGGGGGCCATATGTCTGACCCGAGACATGTGGAGGCTCAGCGCTTCTTTGGGAATGTCTCTCTATATTTTACCTTTGAAGTTACACTGAGTTGACATGTGGCACCTTCTTCTGGTTCTTTTATACTTATCTGATTCGGGCCCTCTCCACCCCATTCTTTGAATTTGACCATGTGGCGAACCCGCGCTCATTTGGGAACCCACTCTTAATTCTTCCTTTGAAGTTGCGTCGAGCTGACACATGGTTCTTTCCGCTCGTTTTGACTTTTCCACGGTCGACTCTATCCCTTTTTGGACCTAGGGCACATGGAAGGATGGTGACATATTTGGGGTCCCCACTTTAAATTCTGCCCTTTGAATTACGCCGATGAGACATGTGTCTCCTTCCGCTAGTCCCTTTATACTTAACCAATTTGGGCCCTCTCCTCTTTCTCCATTTTTTGGCTAGGTCCCTTTTGCCTATTTAGGAGCGATTATGTTGGGTTCTAGACACTTGGAAGCTACGCACTTGTTTGGATACCCTATTTTTCCTGCACCTTTTGGAATTTCACCGAGATGACACGTAGTGCCTTCCGCAAGTCTGTTGTTTAGCCCTGATTCGACTCGTATGCGGCTAAGTCTAAAAAACTTTGAGCCTTTCCCCATTTTCCTTCTGTGAGCCTCTGGACTCCTTTGACATTTTGTTTAATCCTTCACCAACCCTACTCCTCCATTGTAGATTCCTACCTATAACCTGACTATTGGATTTGAAATATGGGATTGTTATATTGATGCTCAACCCTTCGATTATCTCCTGTGCAGGGTTGTGTTTGATCATTTTTTCCTAGGGGGAAAAATTCGGACAACAGTTTGGCAACTCACAGGGAACATCTACATGCTAGATGAAGAGACCAGTAGCCTTAAAGCATCCACTGGGCATGGAGTCATGAATGATATCCTAGTATTGATCTTATCCCTGAACCGTGAGCCTCGACTGCTTGCATTTGGTGACCCTAAACCTGCCCCATTGTCCACACTCTCAATTTTCATAAG
This sequence comes from Taxus chinensis, assembly GCA_019776745.2. Classification (NCBI taxonomy): domain Eukaryota; kingdom Viridiplantae; phylum Streptophyta; class Pinopsida; order Cupressales; family Taxaceae; genus Taxus; species Taxus chinensis. Next base: position 644,394,916 of record CM034152.1, read on the forward strand.
ATAGTCTTGAAAATGAGGTTCTGTGAGTAGAAAATTGTGTTGACCTAGGGATTTTCACCTATCCCTTAGATGGACTATGCATGAGCAGCAAAACACGCCAACACACACTATGTACAAAAACTGAAAATCATACATGCTCCAAGTGGAATATGTAGAGTGTGTAAAAGCACTTTGTTCTGCTGAGAGTAAAATCTACACCTACTCCTACACTAACCCTAACAAAGAAAATTGTTAAACAAAGTTTGCCATAGGCAAGGAGAAATAGCTTCCCTTCCTTATAATTAGTAGTCATGTAAATGATTTTGCATTGAATATGGTTGTTATTAGGAGTGGAAGGTTGACTGAAAATTGTTTCTTCACTCCCTCCATCAAGGTATCAACTGGAAACAAAACAAATACCTCTTTAGTTTGTTGATCACTTGGTTCCAAGAGGTATTGTTGTTGATCACTTGGCACTTTGAGGCTCTCCCTCTTTCTTATAAGCAAACATGACTGGTTGTGGCTTCTCCCTTGGCTCCAATGAATCCAAGTATCTAATTGGGCAAGGTCTTGTCCTTTGAATTTGCCCACTACTCTGATATTTTACTCTAAAAATGGATTCTTCTTGCAGATCTTCCTGGAAGGATGATGTGAGAGGGATGATGACATCTTCTTGCTCTTTCCCTTCCTTCTCCTGTGAAGAACATGGAAGATTCATATCTTCCAACCTTGGTTCCAGAGGGTTTTTGTGAAGTGCAGGTTTCTATCCTTAAATGTTTTCCTTCAAGGAAGCAGGCTCATGTGTTTGGAATGTGGATGGTGGAGGAGAAAATGATGTGATCTCCATGTCCTCCTCTCCATAAAATGAATCCTCTAAGTCAAACAGATAACCTGCCTCCTTGTTGTCCTGTTGCATGTGCTTAACCTCCTCCCTGGTATCCACCTGATATGAAACTTTCTCACCATGGTTCCCCTCATCTTGAAACATGAAGTTTGAAATCTCAAAATCTTCTTCACCATTAGAGCTTGATGGGGATGAAGTGGGAGGAAGAACTGAAGTTTCTTCTGTGGCCTACTCTGTACTTGAAGCCTCTTGAACTGTATGGTTATCCTCCATCATGGATTCATCAATCAAATCAGGCCCTTCAAATGAAAGAAAAACATATTCAACAATGTTTTCTTCATTAAGTGGCTTCAACTCTAATTTAATTTCTTCCAGTTTCTCCTCTTCAATAAGACTTGGAGCTGATTGTTCCTATTCCTTCATAGATGATTTTGCAGCTTGGATTGGATCAACATTTTCTTCAAATAAAGTTCTAACATGGGCACTGCATTTTGAGAAAATTGATTTCTGATCATCTTGTTCTTGTTCTTGTTCTTCTTCTGTAGTAAACTTAGCCTTAGCCACCACTGGCTCTTCAACCTTGACCTCCTCTATTGGCTTAACCATCAAGGGGGTCTTTGTAATCCCAAATTTGAGAGCCAAGCTCACCAACCTTCTAATATTTTATTGTTTTCTTGGCTCTTCTTGTTACTGCCCTTGGCTGGTTTTATTTTCATCTTCCCAACATGGATTTGGGGATGTAAGAGGAGGATTAGATTGGGATTCAACCAGTTTTTCTATTGTTTGTGGTGGAGATGGAAGTGGAAATTCTTATTTGTTTGGAGGGAATGACTGCTTGGAAGGGAAAAGGGCAGAAGAAGAATTGAGATGAGATGGAAGACTAGGAGATGGAGAAGGGAAATCAACACTTGGGACAGCAAGTGAGGGGCTTGAATCTTGACCATGCTGAAATGATAAAGTTTGAGAAAGAGAAAATTAAGGACAAGGAGTTGGTAACTGACTTACCCATTGACAAGGTTGTCTTGTATCCAACTCATAAGCCTCAATCTCCTCAGTCCATTGTCATAGTTGGGGGCATCATTTCGACCATGAAGTCAAGCTTCTCCTAAGGGATGTAATGTCTTGGAAAAGGGAATTCCCATGGACAAGGTGCCCTATAACCAATCCTGAATGCCTTCATTTGTATTGTAGCCCTTGACTGAACCATGCCAGCCTCCATTTTTTGAATCTTCTCCAGCAGATCAGCATTTTCCATGTAGTTGTTATCATTATATGTATAACCTTGTTCTTGATAAGCTCCATAGCCAAAATTATTTTTACACTGCTCATATGGGTAAGCATGATTATTTTGGATCTGATCATAATGTTGATCTGGAGGAGTTGTGAAATACATTGGAGGTGGACTATACTGCTTCGAGTGTGAATTCCAAGATGGAAATGAAGTCATGATTGCACAACTTCATTGGATGGAAGGAAATGAAAGAAATGGAAGAAAAGATGAATGAAGATGGGTGGAAATGGATGGAAAAGGTATGCAACTTCAGAGATTAGGTTTTTGACCAGCTCGAGTCACCAAGTGTGCTTTCCATGTGCCTCCAAAGGTTGAATCTCACCAAAAACACACCAAATTGATGAAATGAAGTGGAAAGTTGCTTCAAACCTATCCCACCAGGCATGCCAAAACTGTTAGTGCAAAATCAAAGCACCCGCAAATGGCCTCGGATTTGAGTGGGGCATTCAGTGTGATTACACAACATTGGACCATCTCTCAAGCTGTGGGACTTGCGGACTTGAGATGGACCTCTAGAGAAGGCTTGATCCTTCTTCCTAAACTACCTACCACAAGTTACTCCAGTGTAGGAAAACTAATCTAATCCTAATCTAACCATTCCAAGGAGACAGGGAGAGAGAGAGAGAGAGTGAAAGAGAGCCTACACTAAGTGGTGATACACTAGAAAAGGAAGTTGTGAGATAATCTCCTGAGGGAGGATGAAATAGGGGGAAAAGGAGATGAGGGAGGTCAAAAAGAAGTGACATAGACCCAGATCCAAATCTGCCATCGAAACTCCATGAAACATGACATCTCACACCTACAAACATGAAGTGGAGAGGCACAGAGAAACAACAAAACATGAGAAAGGGTTGAAGAACACCACAAAAACACATTTTTATTGCTCTATGAGGTGCACGGATCATTACATGGATGCTCAAAAGCATAAAATCTGCTTGCCAGGCATATGAGAAGGCTTATAACTCAAAATGGAGTCAGGAAAAAAAATTACAAAGTTTCCCCACACCTAGATAGTCTCTCCCTCTCAAATGAGAAGTGCTTACAATATATAGACGAAGAAAACCAGAAAGAAAGAAGAGAAACTTGATTCTACTCTTAAAGCTAAACCACCAACCATCAATTCCCTGAAATTCCACCTATAATATGTCAATTATGGTTCCCCATGTCTATTTGGCATGTTGAATAAAGAAGAAAGGTGGATCAAATCAAATCTGATCTGGTTGTTGAAGTAATCGGATCATACATTAATGGCATGAAAGATGTTTTCCTAATTTTCACCCATCTAAGCCTACTGAAAATAATATTTTATGCTTCCATGGCGTAGAGGATGTCGAGACCTTTCCAAAAAGTCTTATCTTTCTCGAGTTCAAGCTTCCATTCAAAATATATGGCCGTCTAAAAATTCTGCATCGAGACTGTGCAAAATGGTGAAAACGTAATCTTAGCAAAGCGGATCTGCGGGCCCGAAAATACAAACTACATTTTTTGCGAAAAGATGCAAAAAAAATCACAAAACCTCCCGCAGCCCCGTAGGCTCAAAAATACACTTTTTCCCAAAATCCCCCGTAAGCCCGCAACCTTCTCATTTTCCATTTTGTCATCCTCGGGCCTGCCGGCCCACATTTTCTACTTTATCAAAAATTCTTCCCCAAGCCTGCCTTCCCACTTTTGGAAAAAAAATCCTTCCAAGGCCCGCCTTCCCACATGTAATTTAGGCCTAACACATGGCTTCTCTAGGCATCAGTGGAGGTGCGGCTTACTTTTATTTATGCCTTTTCAAAACAAAAGCCAAAAAAATTCAAACTACCTCCGGTGTCCCACCTTCCCACTTTGACTTAAAACATGGCCACGTGTAGAGCTGGCACGCATTTAGGGACTGCTTTTGGATTTTGATTTTGATGTTGCATCGAAGAGACACGTGTCTCCTTTCATATATTTTATCTATTTCTTTATGTTTTTGCTAAGTACCTTTTGTTTGGCGGGGGCCATATGTCTAACCCGAGACACATGGAGGCTCACCACTTGTTTGTGACTGTCCCTCCGGATTTTACCTTTGAAGTTACATCAAGTCAACATGTGGCACCTACCACTGGTTCTTTTATACTTACCTGATTTGGGCCCGCTCCACCCCATTATTTGACTCTGACCACGTGGTGAACACGCACTCATTTGGGAACCCGCTCTTGATTCTTCCTTTGAAGTTGCGCGGAGCTAACACATGGTTCTTTCCGCTCATTTGGAATTTTCCACGGCCCTGACTTTGTCCCTTTTCGGACCTTGGGCACATGGAATGCTAGGCACACATTTGGGGTCCCCACTTTAGATTCTACCCTTGGAATTACATCAATGAGACACGTGTCTCCTTCCACCGGTCCCTTTATACTTAACCAATTTGGGCCCTCTCCTCTTTCTCTGTTTTTTGGCTGGGTCCCTTCTACCTATTTAGGAGCATGACTATGTTGGGTTCTGGACATGTGGAAGTTGCACACTTGTTTGGAGACCCTGTTTCTCCTGCACCTTTTGGAATTGCACCGAGCTGACACGTGGCGCCTTTCCACGAGTCTGGTTGTTCGGCCCTAAGTCGACTCGTATGTGGCTAAGTCTGAAAACTTTGAGTCTTTTCCTGTTTTCCACCTGTGAGCCTCTAGCCTCCTTTGACATTGTTTGATCCATCATTGACCTTGCTCCTCCATTGTAGATTCCCACCTATAACTTGACTATTGTATTTGAAATTTGGACTCGCAATACTGAGCCAACCCTTCGATTATCTCCTGTGCAGGGTTGTGTTTGATCAATTTTGCTTGGGGGAAAAATTGGGATAACAATTTGGTGAATCATGGGGACATTTGTCCTACTAGATGAAGAGAATAGTATCCTTGAAGCATCCATTAGACATGGAGTCATGAATGAGATCCAGGTATTGATCTTCTCCCTAAACCACAAGCCCAACTGCTTGCACTTAGTGACCCTAAATCTTCCCCATTGTCCACACTTTCAATTATCATAAGATAGTCTTGAAAATGAGGTTCTGAGAGTAGAAAAAAAAATTGACCTGGTGCTTTCACCTGTCCCTATATAGACTGTGCATGAGAAACAAAACACCACAACACACACTATGTACAAAAACTGAAAATCATGCATGCTCTAAGTGGAACATGCAGAGTGTGCAAAAGCACTTGTTCTATTGAAAGAAAAAATATACTCTTACTCCTACACTAACCCTAAAAAAGAAAAGTTTAAACAAATCCTGCCATAGGTAGGGAGAAATATCTTCCCTTCCTTACAATTAGCAGCCATGCAAATTATTTAGCATTTAATATGGCTGTTTTTAGGAGTGGAAGGTTGACTACAAATTGTTTCTTCACTCCCTCCATCAAGGTATCAACTAGAAACAGAAAAAATACCTCTTCAATCTACTACTCACTTGGTTCCAAGAGGTATTGTTGTTGATACTTGGCACTTTGAGGCTCTCCCTCATGCTTAGAATCAAGCATGACTGGTTGTGGCTTCTCACTTGGCTCCAATAAAGCCAAGTATCTGATTGGGCAAGGTCTAGTTCTTTGAATTTTCCCACTGCTCTGATATTTAACTCCAAAAATGGATTTTTCTTGCATATCTTCATGGATGGATGATGTGAGAGGGATGATGACATCTTCTTTCTCTTTACATTCCTTCTCCTGTGAAGAACATGGAAGATTCATATCTTCCAACCTTGGTTCTAGAGGGCTGTTATGAAGTGTAGGCTATTTTCCTTGAATGCTCTCCTTCATGGTAGTAGGCTCATGTGCTTGGAATGTGGATGATGGAGGAGAAAATTATGTGATCTCCATGGGATCCTCTCCATCAAAGCAATCCTCCAAGTCAGACAGATAACCTGCCTCCTTTTTGTCTTGGTGCATGTGTTGAACCTCCTCCATGGTATCCTCCTGATCTGAAACTTTCTCACCATGGCTCCCCTCATCTTGAAACATGAAGTTTGAAAGCTCAAACTCTTCTTCAACATTATACCTTGAGGGGGATGAAGTGGGAGGAATAACTCAAGGTTCTTCTGTGGCTTTCTTTGTACTTGAAGCCTCTTGAACTGTATGGTTCTCCTCCATCGTGGATTCATCAATCAAATCAGGCCCTTCAAATGAAAGAAAAAAATATTCAAAAATGCTTTCTTCATCAAGTGGCTTCAACTCTAATTTTATTTCTTCCAGTTGCTCCTCTTCAATAAGACTCGGAGCTGATTATTCCTCTTCCTTCATGGATGATTGTGCACCTTGGATTAGATCAGCATTTTCTTCAAATCAAGTGCAAACATGGGCACTGCATTTAGAGAAAATTGATTTCTGATCATCTTGTTCTTGTTCTTTTTCTTCTTCTACTGCAAACTTAGCCTTAGCCACCACTAGCTCTTCAACCTTGACCTCCTCTGTTGGCTTAACCATCAAGGGGATCTTTGTAATCCCAAATTTGAGAGCCAAGCTCATCAAGCTTCTAATCTTTTCTTCTTTTCCTGGCTCTTCTTGTTTCTGCGCTTGGTTGGTTGTCTAATTTTCATCTTCCCAACATGGATTTGGGGATGTAAGAGGAGGAGTAGGCTGGGATTCAACCATTTTTGCTATTGTTTGTGGTGGAGAGGGAAGTGTAACTTCTTGTTTGTTTGGAGGGAATGACTACTTGGAAGGGAAAAGGGTAGAATAATTGAGATGAGATGGAAGACTAGGAGATGGAGAAGGGAAATCAACACTTGGGGTAGCAAGTGAGGGGCTTGACTCTTGACCATGCTGAAATGATAAAGTTTGAGAAAGAGAAAATGAAGGACAAGGAGTTGGTGACTGACTTACCCATTGACAAGGTTGTCTTGTATCCAACTCATAAGCCTCAATCTCCTCAGTCCATTGTGCAAGTTGGGGAAACATTTCAACCATGAAGTCAAGATTCTCCCAAGGGTTGTAATGTCTTGGAAAAGGGCCTTCCCATGGACAAGGTGCCCTGCAACCAATCTTGAATGCCTTCATTTGTTTTGTAGCCCTTGAATGAACCATGTCAGCCTCCATTTTTGAATCTTCTCCAACAGATCAGCATTTTCCATGTAGTTGTTATCATTATATGCTTACCCTTGTTCTTGATAAGCTCCATAGCCAAACTAATTTTGACACTGCTCATATGGGTAAGCATGATTATTTTGGATACGATCATAATGTTGATCTGGAGGAGTTATGAAATACATTGGAGGTGAACTACACTGCTGCAATTGTGAATTCCAAGATGGAAATGAAGTCATGATTTCACAACTTCATGGGATGGAAGGAAATGAAAGAGATGGAAGAAAAGATGAATGAAAATCAATAGAAATGTATGGAAAAGGTATGCAACTTCATAGATTGGGTTGTTGACTAGATGGAGTCGTCAAATTTGCTTTGCATGTGCCTCCAAAGGTTGAATCTCACCAAGAACACACCAACTTGATAAAATAAAGTGGAAAGGTGCTTCAAACCTGTCCCACTGGGCATGCCAAAACTGTTAGTGCAAAATCATAGCACCCCTGAATGGCCTTGGATCTGAGTGGGGCATTCGGTGTGATTGCACAACATTGGACCATCTCTCAAGTTGTGGGACTTGCAGACTTGAGATGGACCTCCAGAGAAGGTTGGTTCCTTCTTCCTAAACTACCTTCCACAAGCTACTCCAGTGTAGGAAAACTAATCTAATTCTAATATAACCATCATAATGAGATAGGGATAGTGAGATATTGAAAGAGAGCCTACACTAAGCAATGATACACCAAAAAAGGAAGTGGCGAGATACTCTGCTGAGGGAGGATAAAAAATGGGGAAAAGGAGATGAGGGAGGTAAAACAGAAGTGACACAGACCCAAATCCAAATCCGCCATCAAAACTCCATGAAACACGACATCTCACACCTTCAAACGTGAAATACATGCACAGGAAACAAACATTAAATGGAGAGGCACAGAGAAACAACAAAACATGAGAAAGGGTTGAAGAACACCACAAAAACATGATTTTATTGTTATATGACATGCACAGACCATTACATGGATGCTCAAAAGCATAAAATCCACCTGTCAAGCATAGGAGAAGGCTTTTAACTCAAAATGGAGTCGGTAAACAAATTTTACAGAGTTTTCCCACACCCATAATATCTCCCCTTCTCAAATGAGAAGTGTTTACAATATATAGACGAAGAAAACTAGAGAGAAAGAAGAGAAAATTGATTCTGCTCTTAAAACTCAACCACCAACCAGAAACCTTCTGATTTTCCATTTTGTCATCCCCATGCCCACTGGCCCGCATTTTCCACTTTGGTAAAAAATCTTCCCCAGGCCCGCCTTCTCACTTTTGGCAAAAAATCCTTCCAAGTCCTACCTTCCCACATATAATTTAGGCCTGACACGTGGCTTCTCTGGGAATCGGCGGAGGTGTGGCTTACTTTTATTCTTTACACATTTTTGAAACAAAAGCCAAAAAAAATCAAACTTCCTCTGACAACCCGCCTTCCTGCTTTGACTTGAAACATGGCGACATGAAGAGCTGACACGTGTTTGGGGACCGCTTTTGGATTTTTCTTTTGAAGTTGCTCCGAAGAAACACGTGCCTCCTTCCATGGCTTTTCTCTCTTTCATTATGTTTTGGCTAAGTCCCTTTTTTTTGGCGGGGCCATATGTCTAACCCAAGACACGTGGTGGCTCAGCGCTTGTTTAGGATTGTCCCTCTAGATTTTACCTTTAAAGTTGCACTAAGTCGACACGTGGCACCTTCCATCCGTTCTTTTATACTTAGCCGATTCAGGCCCGCTCCACCTCATTTTTTGACTTTGACTACGTGGTGAGCCTGCACTCATTTGGGAACCCATTCTTGATTCTTCCTTTAAAGTTACATCGAGCTAACAGGTGGTTCTTTCTGCTCGTTTGGAATTTTCCACGGTTGATTCTATCCCTTTTCAGACCTGGGGCACATCAAAGACTGGCACACATTTGTGGTCCCCACTTTAGATTTTGTCCTTAGAAATACACTAATGAGAGGCGTGGCTCTTTCCTCCCGTCCCTTTATACTTAACCAATTTGGGCCCTCTCCTCTTTCTCCATTTTTTGGCTAGGTCCCTTCTACCTATTTAGGAGTGACTATGTTGGGTTCTAGACATGTGGAAGCTGCGCGCTTGTTTGGAGAACTTGTTTCTCCTGAACCTTTTGTAATTGTGTCAAGATGACATGTGGCACCTTCTACGAGTCTGTTCTTCATACCTGAGTCAACTTGTATGTGGCTAAGTCTGAAAACTCTGATCCTTTCCCCGTTTTCCACCTGTGAGCATCTGGCCTCTTTTGAAGTTGTTTGATCCTTTACCAACCCTATTCCTCCATTGTAGAGTCCTTCCTATAACCTGACTGTTGGATTTGAAATTTGGGCTTGCAATTGCAATACTGAGCCAACCCTTAGATTATCTCCTGTGCAGGGTCGTGTTTCATCAATTTCACCCGAGGGGAAAAATTTGGATAACACAACCATTTCAAACAAAAAAGTGTAAATCCAACAAGAATCCCAATTCCTTTTATTTTAAATGAACTTATCACACTTTTAAATCAAATATTTAGGTGGTATATAATATTGGATGGAGAAAACTTCATTTTCATTTCCAAGCTATTTCAAAGTTCTTATTTCAACTTACTAATTCAAATCTTTCATTTTACAAGGAACAAATTTTTTAAACTACAAGTTTTCATTCAATACATTCTTAGTAAGGTTTTGAAAATGAAATAATATACATAGTAGCAAATACAAATTATTTTACTTACTTTACAATGCACATTCATTTTTAAATCTCAATACGATCAACTATTTCTCAACACAATTCCAAGAGATTGAAATTCTTGAACAATGTAAGTTACAAGCCCTCCATTCAATATAGAGACAATATGGTAAAACTTTTACAACAAAGAGGGATATTGCTTCTTTTCTCCAAATTCTACTAAGATCATTCTTCACTTGAGCTCCACCATCTTCCCAAATTCCAAACACAAGAACCAAAATTAGGTAGTAGGAAACACTCTCCAGCCAACCAATAATCCAATGAGGAAGAGAAACCTTCTACCTCATTGGCCCCCAAGCCCCAAAAAATAAGCAGTGAGGGGTATTAGACAACCATTTATAACATGAAAAGGTTTCCACAATCACATTTAGACCAAACATTCAACACAAAATAACAACAACAAAATCACATCAACACACACAAGATTTCCCAACACAAAGGCTCTAAACTCAAGCCAAGAAAGAGAAAGGAACATGGGTAATCTACTTATGCCTCCCAAGGGTTTGGGTGCCCACCTTAAAGCCTCCAATAACTCAAACACAACCCATAAAACTATTATGCCTCTCTCCATGAGAACAACTCTTATGCATCCCTCAAAGGAAAACAACTATTAAGGCTCCCTCACTCTTATGCCTCCCACAATAAAGCAACAAGATAGGCCCAAATTTAACTTATCACAAGGTGAAGCACCTCAACCTAACTCCCTCCTAAAATACCCAATAATACTCTTATGCATCCCTCCAAAAATATCCCCATTTCCATTTTCTCCTACAAAACCTAAGGGCCATTATACTTCCCAAAATCACACATGCAAAAAACATTCATTCACAAACATATGCATAAAACATTAGCAAAATAAAACATGGTGAAGACCCTACCTTGCCATTGTAAGAGTTTCTAATCCACAAGAAAGCTTCAAGCCTTTTTTCAAGTCCAAGAAAGCACAATCCAACTCCAAGCTCCAAACAACACTCTCAAAATCAAACTCCTCCAAAATCAAAAGTCTCCAAAATTAAACAAGTAACCCGCAAATCCTCAAACAAATTAAAATAAATAGAAAAGAGAGGAGAGAGAGGTGATGTGTCTCCATGTAGGATGCCACATAATTTCTCCTCCATTCCAATCCATAAGTTCAAACCCAATCTCCAAAGCACAATAAATATGTGGTGTAGGGAATGAAACCCCTCTTACACATTCAAACCCAAACCCACGCCCCTAAAGGACACAATTAAATACTCTTGTAAGAAAAGTGCAATTAATTACTCTTTTTCTCCATTAAAACACACAAAAAGTCCTAAAATAATCCCCTCACATCATAGGTGTATTGGGTGGGTGAATTTAAGAGGTGTGGGACAAACTTAACTTGTCCCACAAGCCTCCAAAATTATCTTGAAAGTCAAAATCCGAAATTTGCTTGAAATTTTGAGTGCACAACACTCAAAAGTAATTAAATTCTTTGAAATCCAACACAAACCAAGAACTTTCTAATCATATTAATTACCCTCCTTTTTCACATCCTAAATTGCACTAACTAATCAAGTTTAATTAACTTAAAATAAGTACTTAACAACAATAATAAAAGTGACTCAAAATACTAACAAAAATACAATTACTCACAATTAAATAAAACCAAAAAGGAAAAACCACAACTTACCCAAGGTCACATTTGAGGCCACCCCCCAATGGGGACCTCCTAACAAACTAACAATAATAACATCATACATTTACACTAGTTTCCAAGGTGACCTGTTGCCAATACCCCAAATTCCTTCATTATTGGTCTCCTATCCCCCTTTTTGTTTGTTGTGCTGCAAATGCCTTCAAAAATCAAACCAATACCTTTCTGGCCTCATGGCCATATTAATGACATCGAGATAATAAAACACATGAATACACATATCAATTCACATCATCAAATATCATAACTAAGCCATCGCTGTAAATTAAGTAATTCACCAATTGTTCACAATTCTAATTATTTCAATTTTATCAATTTATCAATTAGCAATATGATCACAAAACCAACTAAATCATCTAGCAACATCTATATATCAAATCCAATGTGTCAGTACAGTAGAAGCTCAAGATCATCAAATACTAATATGTCAATCCATGCATATAATCCATCCTGTAAATCACATCATGTCTATCAAATAAGCTAATAAAATATAACAATGTCCATCTATCAATGTCTAAAGATCAATATGATGATAATGACTATGATCCAATCCAAAATAAGCAAAATTAGAGTAATAGCAATGTCAAAGAGGAGTGGGCACTACAAAAATATCACCATTGCAGCCATCCTTGGATGTGTTGTTCATGGAAAATAGGACCACGGCCAAACCCATTAGAGTTTTTAAGGATACCACTATTACAATTCATTGTGTCAAGTTCCTTGGTGATTTTGAGGTCTTAGAGCTGCTATAAGTAGAAAGTTTTTCAGCATTACTTGGGCGCCCCTGGTTCTATGCAAACAATGTTGATTTGTGGTTCAATAAGGGTTATATCAGTTTTTTAGAATAAGGAGTGCGTGATCATCCCCTTAATAGATGGAAAGGTTGTGCCGTATGTAGAGTCTTTGGGTGAAGAGGATATAAACAAAATTTATGTGCATATGATCAGGGATCCTGAGGTCCTTGAGCCATCTAAGGAGGGGGTAATTAAGTTAGATGATTCACAATACATGAGTGATGTACAGTGTTTCTTGCCAATAACTGTGGAGTACGATGGGACAGTCATGAGTACAATAGGAATGTTGTAAAAGTATCGTATTTACGCACGTAAGTAGGTCCGTGTTAATGTTAAAATGTCAAAGTTTGGAAGTAATTAGAGAAGTAGGGTACTACTAATGATTAGGAAATTTAGAAATATTATATTGCACACCATAAAGATCTAGTGGAAAGATCAGGTCATAAATATTTTGTGTATTTTATTTGCTAAAAAGTCTATAAAATGCATGGAACCCATGTAGCGTGATAAGGTTTATCTTATCTTAACAGGGATAAGCTTACATGTACAGATAAGAGTTAAGGTATGGAAGTATGATTCGTCAGAGTGGATTTCTTACTCGATATCTTAGGAGATAATGATGGATACCTAGATCTGTGAAGTTCTATAGAATAGAGATCTTGGCCACCCCCCTCATTTAGCATAGAAGGAATTAGTGAGAAATATTGTAGGACAGTGTGCGAAGGAAGCCATTACCAGTTTAAAGTTGTGTTGAAGAAGCCATAAGAGGTGTAATATGTAAACCCTCTCCCATAGTCTTGGTGAAAGTGCATAGTGAAGTCAATGTACACTTGTATAGTACCTCAATGGGTGAGATTGGTATACAGTTTCATGTTAATATTATAATTTATTTTGATATTTCATAGCTTTGTCATTACTTCTGTCTTATCATAGTCGATCTTGTGTTATGTTGTTTTGTATATCCAGATTACATCCGCCAAACTATGGGAGCTAGTGCATTAGCTAAATAACTCATAGCACGAGGAGTTCCCGGTGAACCAATTACCTCGATAGTGCTGGATTGGTTATGTACAGAGGAGACAAACCTGAGGATAAATCTTTAAAGCACATTGTCTGTAACAGGAAATAGGAAATATGGTTATAACATGATTGATGATGAAGAAGTTGAGAATCTATACCTTCATGCCCACCACAAAGGGTACGTGCGATCTGTCCTCCACTGATCTGCATATTTTTTCTGTCTGTCTTGCAGCCTCCTATAGATCCTATGTATAATCAATGACAACTTGCTACATTTATATCCTATAGGATAAATCCAACCCAAGAGGAAACCGTGTCCTCCAATTTATTAGTCCTAACTTCAGCGGTGTCCTAAGCACTCCCTGCCATAGCTGATGTGCTGAAATGGAGCTATGGCAATCAAACTCTGGAAACTATTATTGTAGCTGAAAGGAATCCACTGAATATTTGGGTGACATGAGTACTCCTACCACCTTGAATGATGGTCCATGATGCACAGTCTAGGAAGAGATGTCCTCTAGAATTTTATTCACCCGTAGCTGTCTATCCATCTGTCTCTGGTAAATGATAGAGATTGTACTAAGATGTTGATACTCATCCTAAGGATCATCGAGCTGCATAGATAGAATCCATAAATGGGTTAGCCCTATGGTGTATAAGGGATCACGAAAGATGGATAGAATTAGAATCTTCCGTGGAATCTACGAGTAGTTTGAAAATCTGCATGTGTAAGTGATACTCTTGCCACTTACACTAGCTGTATAGGTGAGATCTTGGACTGGCGAAAAATGAGCCACTTTCATCAGATTTTTCTACTATGACCATGATGGCATTCTGGTGGTATCATGCAACTTCGGTATCCCTACTATGAAATCCATGGAAATGGTGTCCCATTTGACCACTTTGGTATATCATGCGGGTAGTAGAAGACTAGTTGGATGCTGATGCATCAGACTTGTTCCCTCTGATACTCTAAGACTGAGCACAACAGTATTACTGAGCTACATCTCTTGTGCAAGACTCCCCAATGGTACTTTATAGCCTCAAGATTCTTTGAGGCATACTTATCTGAATGTACCCCTAGATGAGCTATGAATAAGGTGCACAATGAGCAACTCTGCAAGGATTATCCTTTTAAAGGTGCAGGAAGTTGAGAATCTCTCTCAACATCAAGAAGTTTGTTTTTGTGACACCCTTTGGAACTCTCTTGTGACATACCATATGTAAAGAAGGGTTGTTGGTAGATCCTGCTAAGATTGTTATTATCTTGGGCTTCGGAGGATCCTACTAACTAGAGTGAATTGCATAGACTCCTTAGACACATTCAGGTTACTATAGGAAGTTCATTAAGGGGTACACTAAAATTTTCGCACCTTTGGAGGATCATTATTGAAGGAAAAGGGTAAGTTTTATTAGGGTGAGACACAACATCGCATGTTTGAGAATAAACCTTGAAAGAAAGGCTTACTACTACGCACCCATTCTACACTTTCCTCCATGCTCCAAACCATTTCATGTGCATATGTATGCTTTTGGCATGGCCATTGGAGTTTTGTTAGCCCAGCCTGGAGAAGTTATTATTGATCACACCCATTTGTTTTGAAAGTACAAATTTGACACTAGCTGAATAGAACTATATAACTAACGAATGCTATGAGGATTTTTATATGATTCACAGCACTACATAAGTTTCAAAAGTACTTGCTGGAAACACCTTTCATATTCCATACAGATCACATAAAATTAAATCATTTGCTTAATAAGCTCATTTTGCAGGGGTACATATGCAGATGGATTCTCTTATTCCTGTAATTTTACTTTACAGTGGTTGTGAAACTAAGTAAATGTAACTCGAGTTGGCCAGATCACTATCCATCTAGGATTAACTCAGGTAAGGATGCTGTAGAGCATTCCCTAGGAAACAATATCAGATGCACAACTATTTATATTGAAGAATGTGTACTCCTCTGATTTTGAAGATATTACAGTATTTTTACATATAGGTGCTCCGCATGTGAGGTCACAAAGGCCTTGGAGAAGAAAAAACTTGCTATGTGTACCTCACCCTACATGTTGATTGGTGGTCATCTTTACAAGTTAGGTCGTGATGAGGTTTTGTGACCGAGTGCCTACTTGAACATGAGCACTCTATCATTATGGTAGAGGCTCATGGTGGAATTGCAGGTGCAATCCTTATGTAGGAAATGCTACTACGCACAAGATATTATTAGCATGGTCTTTGGTGGGAAATGATTTACAAAGATTGTATAGAGTATTGCAAGTCTTATGACCACTGTTCAGTGCCTTGGAAAACATGGGCATAGAGATGAGATGCCTCTAAGACCAATTACTAGTGCAGAACCATTTGAGAAGTGGGAAATTGACTTTGTGGGTTCTATTTCCCCACCTACGCACAGGAGTGGATCACACCACATTATTACTTACATGATATTATTTTACAAGGTGGGTGGAAGTGGTGCCTATAAAATATTTCATAGCCGCTACAGCTACAAGGTTCTTATGGGAGAATATAATCAATACATATGGATGTATGTTGAGTCTGATAAGTTATATGGGCACACACTTTTTGAATGAAACTATCAGGATCTTATTAGCATATTTTAGGGTGGCACTGTTATGACAAAATCACAGCACCCCTAACTGCTTGCAAGTGGATGGTTGAGGCAGATAGTGTGATTCATCAAACATGGAGTTATCCCAAAGTGTGGTACTTTGTAATCGGGATAACCCTACGGATGGAGGTCAGTTCCTATTCCTCTATTCTGATGCACACATTCAAATTGTAGCGGATTTAATCTAAAATCTATTCTAACTTTCCAAGGAGACATGGTTAAGAAGATTACAAGAAATTAAACCTAAACTAATAGAGGTGATGCATCAAAAGGAATGCTGAACACTTGCTTTGCATGGAGATGGAAACCAAAATTAGGTTAAGGAGGATGAAAACACGCCACACATCGATTCACTGATGATAATCCACTAACCATTAAACACAAACCATGTAACTATGTAATACCATAACCATGAACAGATAACTAGGATTACAATGAGAGATCAAGAAGAAAGTGATAAACACAAGAGAGGGTTAACATTCATCCACAAACTTATATTATTGCTCCACATATTTAATATAGTGTATTACAATGGCCAAGAGGCAAAAACTTGCATTACAACTTGAATGGGAGGTTTGAACTCCACAAATTCACTTACAGACCAGAGAAGAAGGGAGGGTGCAAAGAAAAAATATCCAACATTAGACCAATGCCCCTCCTTACAATATATAGGAAGAATGAGAGAAAGGAGAGAGGGATGAAACTGAAAATCTTTCTTCAACTGCCCTAAAATGAATTTAATTCACCTACAACAATGATGGGTGCCTTTGCAAAACCCATACCTCCATGTATTATGCCTTGTTAGGAAAGAAAGGAAGCCTATACCTTCATCATTTGGCTAGGTGATAAATATGGAAACACCCTCCACAGTGGTGGATTGTATTTCTCCATTTTGAATAACTTGGTCTCACTTCTTGTGCAAATCCAAGCTCCCAGTAAACATTTATGACCATATGAAGATTAGGGTTCCATACTACATTAATTGTGAGTGGTTGGCTCTGTTTCTTTGGACTCTAAAATGCATCACAACCTCCAAAATCTGAAATTTCAGACTTTCAGGCATTTTGACTTCGGAGGTTGATGTTATTGTTCATCCACTTGAGCACGTGAAACCTCTGAAACTCCAAAACCCTAAAGTCTTAAATTTGGAACTTCGGACCCTTCCATTTTAGAGATCAGGTTACTCTTCATCTACTTGAGTTAACAAAATCTCCAAAACTCCAAAACTCTTAAGTCCAAAATTTAGAATTTAGAATTTTTCGGGTTTTCAGTATTTCAGGGTTCAGGTTTTTGGTATTTTTGGGTTTAGTTTTTTGGTATTTTTTATCAATTTGGGCACATGAAACCTCTGAAACTCCGAAAGCCCAAAGTCTGAAATTTATACTTCAAGTTTCGAACATTTGCATTTTTGGGGATTTTTTACTGTTCACCTAATCATGCTCACTGAAACCTCTGAAACTCTAAAACGCCAAAGTCCATAATTCAGATTTCAATTTTCGGTATTCAAGTTATGACTTTTGCATTTCTTTCCACCCAGTCCCCGAATTTGACCCTGTCCTACCTCTGACCGGCTCCACCTCCAAAATCTAAAATTTTGGACTTTTAGAGTTTCTTCATTTCCCAAATTCCTCTACAATTTTTTCAGCTTGCTTCAACCTATTCAACCAACCTCTAAATGCAAGCCCCCATGATTGGATCAATCCCTCCATTTTCTTTGTGCGCAAGGTCTTGTTTGTCCAATTTTCCCTGAGGGGAAAAATTGGATAATAGGTAAGGTATAAAAAAATGAAACTACTAAGGAAGTAAAAAGCAAAGGTGTGCACAAGATGGTGAGAAGTGTAGGAGTATGAAGGTGCAAAATGACCAAAGGAGCATGAAAATATTTTGGAGGAGCCCAATATAGAAGTGAGGATGTAAAGGAAATGTGGATAACAAAACTTGAGGAAAAAATACACTACAGCGCTAGTAGGAGAGTGACAGATGTCAAATCTATTTGATGACGTGTTTAATAGTGACAAGATGATTGAAACACTGATCAAATATTCCAACCACCTGATGATGTGGTGTGACAAGAGTGGTTGAAAATATATAAGGTGAATGATGGAATTTATGAGCCCAATTCAAATTTATATTATTGAGATAAGACAGATGATCCATCATAGAGGAGAGATAATTAGGGAAAGTTCAATGCACGTAGCAATAAAATGAGAAGGAATTCACCATTTAGAGGGTAATGA
This sequence comes from Taxus chinensis, assembly GCA_019776745.2. Taxonomy (NCBI): domain Eukaryota; kingdom Viridiplantae; phylum Streptophyta; class Pinopsida; order Cupressales; family Taxaceae; genus Taxus; species Taxus chinensis. Next base: position 644,413,207 of record CM034152.1, read on the forward strand.
AAAGTTGTTAAAATATTTAGAGTTAGATGGATCAAGAAGAGAGGTCGGGAGTAGGTCATAGATTCAGAAGTAAAACTAGAATAGTCTGGGTAGGTCCTTAAGACTCCTCTAAATTTATGATAATCTCCATGGTGAACAATATTTATAGATGTCATATGGCACTTTTCCATTAATATAAGTATGCAAATTTAGTGCAACCCGTTGCAGTAACTCTATAGGAATGTGGGGAATACCCATCTTTTGTCAAGTGGAATTAGAGTAGGATACTTTCTTCCAAGTGACAATCGGCAGAATGTCAAATGTGAGGCAACTTGTGTAAAATATCATGATCTCTACTATGAGAAAAAGTAATTAGAGAACAAAAAAAATTGGAGTGTAATGGTCTGAAGAGTTGACGATCTTACACAAGGGAGAAGGATGGCATTAAAGAGAGGGAATGTGTCAGATGCATAAGTTATGAGAAAACTAGAGGAGATGCTAGAGGAGCTCAAATGTAAAAAATATGTAACGTATAGATTAGAGGATGAGGAAGAATACAATGAGAAGGAACGAGTTCTTGTGATAAAAAGATCCCAAAAGGGGGTTTGTGACTTGGTTAGTAGTTATGTGCACAAATAATAATGTGTGAAGATAGTACCATTGGAGTTCCAAGGGAGAGATAATTCATGTCGATAGTTGCATGAAATGAGTGCAAGAGCAAAGAGGAAACCCTCACAAGAGTAACATGGAAATTAAATGGTTCAAATACAGGAGTACCAAAAATAGATGTGTGAGAAGAGACATATTGGGAGGGCTAACATGTTGAGAAAAGGTTGAAGAAAGGAATCATGCCCAAAGGCATATTGTAGTGCATGAGAATATCACACTTATAAAGGGGGTTGGTAAAGAATATAAGATAGTTATTTCAAACCATGAGCACACCAAAGGTTGTACAGAACCAAGAGATTACCTAGTGAAGACAAGGGAAGAGTGGAAGGAAGAAAGTGCATAAAAAGAAAATGTGGGCACAAAATAGATTGGAGATGTGAAAAATAGTGCATAGACATGAATGGAAAATGATGAGAGTAACCTATGAGAGAATGCATCAGATGAGTAACTCCAAAATGATTTACGGAGTGCATAGGTGGAGGCACAAGCAATAGTATGGACCATTGTAAAGGAAATATAGTAATGTAAAGAGATCTTGTGAAACATGAAACAAAGCATACCTGATAAGGTGATCTAGGGAAATATCAATAAAATGTGTATGGAATGGAGTGGAAAATAAAAGGATCACACGAATCGAGGAGGGTGCAATGGTAGTTTAAAGAAAATGCAAAGATATGTGTATGTTTTTATGTAGGAAACAACAAAGAAGAGTGCGTCAAGAGAGGTCTGGTAGATAATTTGCAAAATTTGGACACATAGACAAGGCACATTAACTATTTTAAAAAACACCTCAAGAAAATGTGGTCTTTTGGGACAAAAATGATTGCTTCAGGTTCACTTTATGGATTTTTTGAAAAAGCTTTGGAAACTTTCAACAATGTAACAATCATGTGTCTATATTATCAGTTCACCTCTGTAGGCATATCATTATCATGTGTTAAAAATAAGAGTCTTGATACAGAGTTTCGAAAACCACAAAATCAATAAGGAGAGCAGTATGTGCCTGAGGATTGTGTATGTTGGTTCCATGGTATTTATGTCAAAAAAAATTGGAGGCATAAATCTTGTAAACATAGTATTTTTCAATATTCCTCAAACAAAATGTAGTCTCATCGAATGCATTGATTTTTTGGATATGCACTTGAAGTAGATTTGGAATTTGTTTATGCACTAGTAGATGTGTGTGCTAAAATGGGAGATTTGCAACAAGTTACGTAGGAAAAAATAATAAATTGGAAATGAATTTTTGTCATTTGTCTAGTTCTGACTCTTATTTTAGATGGGTTTGCAAAAGGTGGAGTCCAACACAAGGCATGTGAACTGTTTGACTAAATAGTCTTGAATAAACATGCAGTTTTTTTTATTCTTTAGGTTATGCATTATTGATGTGTTGGATGCCTTGTAAGTAAAATGAGGAGATCATGAGGAATCATGGCATGGAAACCCGTTAAAGGATATGTTTAAAGTGTATTTTTGTCAAATCAGATTTGTTGTAATCGTGAATACCCTCTTTGGCATGTATGAAATACATGGAAGCGTGATCTTGGCATGCAAATGGTTTGACATAATACACTAAGAGAAGTGTGGGTCTCTTGGGTCTATCTTTGGTGTTTTCATTTGAATTGGACATTAAATTGGCTGCTCCAACACTCGCCATGTGTGCCCCTCTAAATCCAATTCAGGCATGATTAAATCTTACCCTTCTTGCAAAACTATTAATGACATCTAGTTTTCTTATTTTAATATAGTCATGAAAATCAAACCAAAGTAGAATAAATTATTGGTGAACCAAAATGAGACATAATGGCTTCTAGCAAATTTACCTCTTGTTTTGTACGCAACTACCATTAAGTAACCTGGAATGTAAATTATACTCCCAATCTACCTCGTGAGATCCTTTGGAAGTAAATCTTCAAATACTAGTTTTGGTATGGGATTAATCACTTGCGAGTGGCGTGCATGTTTAAACAAGAAACTTAGTGAAAATAATTCTTGACAACCTTATGGTAATGTTAATAAAACATGTTGTTCATAGAGTGAAACTAAAAAGCATAGCCTCCTACCTATATACCCCGCTAATGAGGATAATTTTAACAAACTATTAGTTCCATGAAAACACTTTTCATGTGGAGTAGTTCAATTGGAACCTTGGTTTTGGTTCCACGGAAGTCATAATTTGACCAAGAGTTCGTGATGCACATTTATAGATAACCAGCGGGCTAGAATTGCAACTTTGTAATTCTTGTTGCACTAGTTACCAAAATGCAATTTGGTATTTGACCCGCCGAATTTTGGCCTTGGGTGTACGAAGCAGATTTTGGCTTCGTATACCTCTAATATTTCTACGAGACAAATTACTACAAACCCTTAGTTTGCATAAAAACATATTTGTAAGAGAGTTTTCTTGATAGGTCATTTGTAGGCCAGCTGGTCACAAAATTAGGCAACTATTAGATAAGAAAACGATCTAAGGGTGTTATTTGACGATCGGTAGCTACTCGAAAAGATGAGCACCATTTTAATTGTGTTTTCCAGTAATTGGGGTATATCGTAATCTCAAGTGTTATCAAATTCTGTATATAGACTGAATAGGTAGAAATTATAATGTTTGAACTCTCTTCTTGTTTCTCGAGTCTTCATAAGATGGTAACTATGAACATTTTGGTATGGTTGAGAAAATTGTTTAAATGGGTTGAAAAATTTTTTGGAAATTTGAAATGAAACTAATATGGAGAAAATATGTCATATGACCTTATGATATAGTGAATAGATAATGATAGATGAAACCTTGTCAACATGAATACATGATTGTCAGAAAACTTCTCTTTAGAATTGAAAAACAATGCTAATAGTAATGTGGAAATCTGAATGTGTGAAGAAAAAACCCCTGTCTCTCTCTCCATCCCTCTCTCTATCTCTCTCTACTTGGCTACTTCAGTTTCTTAAACGAATTGAAATGGCATTTCATTTATGTTTGAGTTTAGGGGATTTCCATGAAGCGTGTCCTAGGAATATACCCTTTCATTATTGTTAGATGCTCCGAACTATGAATTTGTATATCATGCTTGGTTGTAGTTTGATGTCATGCCAATGAGTTTTGATTTAATAATCTAGACTCATCTTGCAAGTACATGCATTAAGTTATAAGAATGAAATGGTATTATTGTTCAAATAATAATTCTTATTTACATATGGAATATCGTTGAAAATATACAGTTGATTACTATTTGTGTAGATTGTATCAACACTATTTTTGATGAGCATGAACGCTATTTATTGTACTTATTTTTTTTATGTAGTAAAAGAATATTTTGCTATATTGATGTATTGGGAAAACATGCACTCTATTAATGTTTATGAATGCTTGATTATGAGTTTGTATGTTACCCATATGGTATATAGATGTTTTGAAACACGAGTTATTTAATGTCAATTATTTTTTCTCCTCTTAATCGAACCTTGTACAATGATATAGGACTCTTTCTATGTCCTAAGACTATACTATAATCTCATTAAGCGTAAACATGCTCTTGCAACTAATACAATTACTAAATGTACCATCTACTCTTGAACTTGAGTCCTTGTATAGTTTTAGGAATATCCCTATCACTTTAGAAAAGACTTAAACCTATCTACTTGTGGTGTGAGTATGACTCTCATTTCTAGGTTTCACCCTAGGAATTCCTACTTCATGGGTGAGATATAAGTGACGTGAGTGAAGTCAGTACTTGTCTTATCCCCTTCAGTGTGTAAATCCTCATGTTCATACACCATTTCCTTAGACCCCTATTTGAACATCTAATTGATGTAGTGCCCACTTCTCTTCGACACTATTTCACTATGATTTTGTTACTGCTAGTTAGATACATTGACATTTTGATTACTAATATCTTGATCAACAAATGATAGACTATACAAATATTTGGACTATTGATATGTTGTGATTCACATTTTAATTATGATACACTAGCTGAGATTGAGTAAATAGTTCTATATATGTTTATTTAAATTATTATGATTTTATACTGACATCATTATATTCTAGATGCATTGCTTATGTCTGGATGTTCTGAATGGTACTGTGATTCATGGGTGATAATAAAATTATAGATTCAAATTACTTTGATATGGTTTATAAATGATAGAATTTGTTTAATTTTGGATGACGACTATTGATTTCTATGGATATATTATTGCTCAATGTTGTTGATGCAACCGTAATGCTAGAGAGGTATTTCTATTTGTGTTTGTAGGGGTACATTATATCACTATACATCGAAAGGGGATAAGGGACCAACCACATAAGAATGTTGGAGTGTTTTGTAACATGGCCAAATTTGACAACTTGTGTCTAATGTATATGTTGTGTTGACTGCATGCTTACTTAGGAGGTTTCCCATAGGGGGGTGACCTCACATGTGTGGCCACGGGGTGTATTATTTTCCTTTATTTTAATTTTGTGTGTCTTATTTTGTTGTGCATGTAGTTAATTATCGGGAAAATTTAGTCACTTTATAAGCACTTGTTAATGTGTCTTAATTGGCTAATTTAACTTAAATTGTACACTAAAAGAAAGAGGTGACATTTGGGTAGTAAATAGAGTAGATAGTCCTTGATTTGTGCTTGATGTGTATTGAAATAATTACATTTAGGTGGTGTGTAATTTTCCTTCCCTTCTCAAACTCGAATTTTGCCTTGTAGGCTACTTTTTGAGACTTGTGGGACAAGTTAACCTTGTCCCTCACATCTCAAACTCTTCTACCAACCATACTTATGAAGTATGGGGCTTCTTTTGACCATTTTAGTGCATTTTTTGAATGTAAAGGGAGAAGATAATTGTCACTTTTCTACTTACCACATTTAATGTGTCCTTGATAAGGTATGGAAATGCATGTTGGAGTGTTATGGTGTGCATGTCATAATTCTTACATATGGTCATTTAATTACATTGGGTTTGGTGTGTTGACTTGTTGAGTTAGAATGGAGGGATGATGAAGTGGAATCCTATATGGAGTCACCTCATCATTCTCACCTCCCTTTTTCTATTTATTGAATGAATTTGATGGATTTTGAGTTACTTGTGTTATTTTCTTCTCTTGCACTTTTGAAATTTGGTCTTGAGTTTTATGCTTAGATCCTTTTTGGAGTTGCATTTTGGATTGTGCTTGGTTTGAAGGTGTTGAAAGCTTGTTAGAGTGAATATTTTTGGAAGCTTGATGGAGATGTAGGATCTCCACTTGTTTTCATTATATTTATTTATGCATTTAGATGTGAAATTTTGTGCTTGTTTGAATATTATGCATGAGTGTTGTGAATGTGATTTATTGGGGTTGAGTAGCTTGCTCTTAAGAAGGGTGTGAGAGATGGAAGTATTAGACCATTGGGGAGGGAAAAGTGAGTTATGAGGCATGCATTTTAAAGGAAGTGTAATTAGGATTTCCACTTATGGGGACTGAAAAGGAAAACATGGACATATTTTTGCATATTTGTAAGGGGAGAGATAAGGATGTATTTGAACTGTATTGTATTGTGGATATGGAGGCTTTTGGGTGGAACTCCTACTTCACTTGGGAGGACAAAAGGAGGTGGTTACCTATATTCCTTGCTTCTTTTGGCTTGATTTCAAGCATATGTGTTTGTTGGGAAAGTTGTAAATATTGTTGAATATGTCCATTTGATTGTGTTGTATATTGTGGAATGCATGTTTTGTAGAAGCCATTTTTGTTAAAGGTTGTCAAAGTTGCATTATATTCCCCATTGTTCTTTGGTTAGGGCTCTGAGGCCAATAAGGAGGATGGTTTCTCCTCTTATTGTATTATAGGTTGGGCAGAGAGCGTCGCTTACTCCCTTATATTTGTATTGTGATTCAAAATTTGAAGGAGTGAAGGAGTGAAAAGTTAAAACTATGAATTTGGGAGAAAAAATTGAAATGAAGACTTGTGTATTTCACCATCGGAAGAACCCCTATGCTGTAAAATTGACCATTGTTCCCACTTAGAGGGTAGGGTTGTAATTTTGTATCTTTAAGAAATGTTATTGTAAATCTTATTTATCAAAATTGTAATGTTATAGTGGAAAGGAGAAAACTTAAGTTGTATACTTTGTTGGAAAGGAAACTCTCTAAATTTTGGATGTTATCCAAGTGGGAAAATGTATTGTTTGGAAAAGAAATATGTTTTTGTAAAGAAAGTGTTGTTGAGCTCTTGTTGTATTGTTGGAAAGCTTAAAATTGAAAAGGAAGAAAAAAACTTTATTTAAGTGTGGTGTATCTTGTTTCTCTATCCAAGTTGTATATGTGAAAAGAATTGAATTGGATTTGATGTTATATTCAAATCCTAAATTTTATTGCAAAAGAAAGAAAAGAGAAATGAGTTTATTTAAGCTTGTTTTTCCTTTTATTCTCTCTAACTAAATTGTAAAAAAAAACTATTTGAGTTGAAATTATAGCCAAATTTTACAATGTTATAAGGGGGAAAATTATATATTTGGTATTTAAAACCAAAGAAATACTTCCTCTTCTTTGCTTGCTTTTGGTTGAATAAAAACACTATTAGTTTTCAAATAATTTACTCATGGGAATATTTAGAAAAATACCATTACTCTTGCCCTTATATTTCATTATGCAAACAAACTTTTTTTTATTGATAAAAATATAGTAAAACAAAATATATAATTATAATTATATATGACTATATAAATTTATATATATTATAACTAGCATAGATATCTTAAATACGTCTATCTAAAAGACATCGAGAGATATCTATCTCGAGGTGTCTATCGAACTTATGTGGGAATACCAACATAGGCACCTCGAGATTGATATTTCTTGATTTCTTTTATATAGACATATTTAAGATATCAATGCTAGTTTATTTTTATGTAAAGGTATGTCAGTTATTAAAAATATTCACTCTATGTTTGTTTTAATATGTCCGCTAAAACAATTTATTTTTATGTAAAAACTAATTAAATATTTACCCTCACATATATATATTTTAAAGTAAAAACTAATTAAATATTTTACCCAATACACATTTTATCTCGGTACTATTTTAACTATATATCTAAAAAATTACACCCCAAGTAACAAGTTAAAAATTATTTAATCCATATAAGTAATAAAAAGTTAAATATTTTACCCCATACATATTACTAACTTAAATATTTTACCCCATACATATTTTATTTCACTTTTATTTTAACTTACATATTTTACCCTGTTGGTACCCAAATTTGTTCTCCTTTTCAACCTGAGTAGCATCAGAGATATGGCATGAAGCTTGAATTCAGATAGATCATGATGTGTGTCATTTTGTAGCTGGGGATGTGATCTACCTGACACTCAGATTTGTGGAGAGATGGATAGCACTCAAATAGGACTTGATCTTGTCCTAACTGTTTTAGGTTGTGCATTTCAACCAAGGTAAGAGAACCTATTTTGTAACCCTAAAATGGTGAAGGAGATGAAAATATCCCTGAATTTGTGTAAATAGTATGAAGAGGCCTTGGGAAAATATTATCAACACTCCAAATCTAACTTTCACAAGTTGTCACTCCCAGATTATGGAGATATTTTCAATGCAAGGCAAGGGTTACTGAAGACATTGTAGGATCCTAATTTGCTATGTGCATTTTTGTAGATGGATTGTATTCTTTTGTTGACACACAATGCAATGCAGGGGTAGTATGGGTGGGGTTAGTTTGTTTGAATGAATTATTTGGTGGGAGATTTTAGACAAGACTAACCAGAATTTTCCAAATTCTTTGAGGACCTTTGCAAGAAATTTGTAAGACCTAAACAACAAAACGCTTAAAAGGGGTTAAGGTACTCCTTCAACCAGGATATGTGCACCAAATGGAGGCCCAGAACTATACTCTTCCACGCAATCTTTGACAACCTGCCACAAAATCTTGAAGTAGATGAACCAACAGAGCATCCAGAAATCTCTATTTTATCATGACCTAAGGTGCACCCAAAGGTTTACAAATAATCTCAGAATTCAAGGAAGGTAAAGTGAGTTTAAATTTGTTTATCTGTTTATCATATGAAAGCTCTTCTGAGTGTGAGATTGCAAATGCCACTAAACTATCAACAAGAAATGAGACCATGTATGATCAAGAGCAATTTTGAATACAATACTACAGCAGGAGCAAGAAACACATTGAAAACATTCTGAAACATAAGTGCGTGAAAATTTTGCCAAGAGACAACACAAAATAATCTAGAATGACCAAATTTATCAGCACGGGAATGTTATAAGAACAATCTCAGAGCTTGTTGATGGCTTTACAACTGAAACCAACTCAACATGATACAAATCTGATGTAAAAAGGAATTATAAATTGTTCTCAGGTGGTTTCTCAAAGAATGGGCTTCTTCCTAGATTTTCCCATGAAATTCTAAGTTTCTCTGACCTTTTTCATGTCAAAAAACATGCATTATATAACATTCTATTACATTTCATCCTTCTTTCCCAAGAAAATAATATGCCAAGCATCAAGTTTGTTACAAAATTCCAACATGATTCGCAGATAGGGACGTTTAACAAATTTGCAACAAAAGTTGCCAGGTGTTTCAAAAAAGGTAAATCATTACAAATACTTCATCATTATCCATTATCAAGGAACATTTTTCATTCTCCAAGCATGCAGACCCCTTTCATTTCATTATTTCATCCTTATCCCTCCAAAATTTGATTCTATAACCTCTTGATTTGATATTTCACGTTTTAGATGGGCTGGGGAAAAAATTATTTCAAAAACACCTCAAATCTACAAATTGATCCCTAAAACCACTTGCATTGGTCCTTGCAGGCACAAACGACATGAATTTGTCAAAAATTTGATGAAATTTGATGCAAAATTCACATTTCCACACTTCCAGGAACAAAAATGGTGGTCAGAATGAAGAATGTACAGTTACCATTGATTTGCCTTTATCCCTTCAATCTGAGCCCTCCACGTGTCAAAATATGATTGGAGAATGGATTTGGGATCAATTTTTGACTTTTTAACATCTTTGAAAAAATGTAAAATTTTGACTTTTTCCTTCACCCCTCCGCCCTTGAAATTTGGTGCTAACACGTGGCATATGGTGGGTCCCATTGAGACCGCGGCTCAATTCTACACATTTCCACCTTTTTTGGAAATTTGGATATTTTTCACTTTTTTTTTTTCCCTGACACAGACCCACGCCTCCGTCTCTGCCCTTGACATGTGTCCACTTTCTACTTCGTCGCGGAGCCATGGTTAATTTTTTACTCTAACTCATTTTTGCTAAAAGGGAAAAAAATTCCCTTTTTCCTCCAATGGCCTGCACTTCCTTCTACACCCATGTGCCACGTGTCTCCTCGTGCTTCATTTCAGACCCCCGGCTTAATTTTTTTTTCTCTAACTCATTTTTGCTAAAAGGGAAAAACTTACTTTTTTCCTCCGATGGCCCGTCAACCTGCTCTACGCTCTAAACCTGCTACGTGTCTCCCTTCGCTCCACTACAGACCCATGGCCTTTTCCTCACCCTTTTTCCCTTCACCAAAAAGGAAAAAATTTCCTAAGTCCTCCACCAGCCTTCCATTCCCACCTGTGAATAAGAACATGACACGTGTCCCTCCTCTGGGACCTGCGGAGTTGCGAGGAGAATTTTGTAATTTTTTCCAAAACCAAAAAAATGTTAAGTTTTCAAAGAAACCTGCTGATCCTTGTCCAACCACAAGTGGCCATGTAGGAGATGTCATTTGAGATAGAATTTGATGGGAAAAGTACGTCTGTATGACCGTAAAAAAACACATAATTTGACAAGGATGCCCGAATTTGATTTTTTTCTTCGTGGGTGAAGGATTTTTTGGTCAAAAAATAATTGGGAAGTGATTTTAGGTAATTTTTGATCATGGGGATAGATTTTTTAGGGAAAATATGCATGAAACGAACAACTTCAAGCTCCAAAAGCTGGGGAAAGTGGAAAAAATGACAGAGGCCCGTGGATTTGGAAATTTAGGGCACAAAATAAGGCATACATGTATTTTTCTTTCAAGTTGGGGAAAAATGATAAGTTTGTGAGCATTTCAAAGCATTCAATCTGGAGGGAGAAAGTTTGTAGACCACCAAATTCAAAGAAAAATGTTTTAGAGCATGCAAACCAAATGAAGAAAAATGGCAATATAACATAGGATTAAAATGGGCACCAACATCGGCTCCTGCTCGGGGATGGGCACTCCCAGTGAGTGCCAAAAGAATAATAAGTATACCAAGTGCCAAAATAATCCATTAGGAAAATGGATTCATGAGCCAAAGCCACCAAAAATAGCTGAGAAACTGACAAAAATGGCTGCCACACACCAATGCAAGCCACACACCAATGCAACAAAACACCAGAAAACAAATCAAAAGCCAAACACTATACACTGTACAAGTTGGTGCATACCTCAAATTTGGGGTTTAATCCAAGAAATACTTTAGATGCCTTCCATTAACAGGAAGTTCAAGAAATTCCCCATCTAAGTCTTTTAGAAAAAAGGTATTCTCACCAATTCCGATATCAATGGAGTAAGGGCCCATCCACAATGCATAAAATTTACCATGTTTTCCCTTATCTTCATTTCTGCTATCCCATAACAAAACCAGATCTCTAATATTGAAGGTCCTAGGAGTGACCTTCTTGTCAAACAACCTCTTTAACCTCTCTCTAAATCTGACATGCCTTTGGTGGGATGCTCTTCTCTCTTCATCTAGCTCTATAATCTGATTAATCCTTGCTTCATATGGGTTGACCTCCTTATCTTCAAGTTGTTGAACAAACTACAATGAAGATAATTGCAGATGTAGGGGCAGCAGAGCTTGAGTTCCATACACCAACTCAAATGGGCACTTACCAGTAGCTCTCTTAGCAGTGATTCTATCAGCCCAAACTACAAATTTTAGTTGTTCACCCCATTTTCTCTTGTTCAACTCCAAGGTCCTCCTAATGATCTTCAATAAGTTCTTATTGCTGGACTCAGCTTGTCCATTCCCTTGGGGTTTATAGTTTGAAGAATAAGTCAGATTGGTTCCATAATCCTTGCACATTTCCATCAAAGGTTTAACTCTAAAACACATGGCATTATCAGCCATAATCTTGACTGGCACACCAAATCTACATATAATATTATTCAATAAGAAGTCCATAACAACTTGGTATGTTGCTTTCTTAGTGGGGATTTCTTCTACCCACTTGGTGAAGTAATCTGTGGCTACAAGGATCCACTTAAGTCCAGCACTAGAAAGGTCCGATATCTCACCAATGAATTCCATCCCCCATTATTTGAAAGGAGCTTCAATTGATACAGGCTACAAAGGAAGGGAGCTTGAAGCTTTCATTCTTCCAGAGAAATGCTGGCAGCTCTCACATTTTCTAACTAGCATGGTTGCATCTTTGAAGAGAGTAGGCTACCAATAACCAGCTCTCAAAAATGTATGTGTTGTAACCCTTCCAGTAAAGTTTCCTCCATAAACTCCCCCATGGAAATGAGCAACTACTTTGGGAGCTTCATCTTCAGTTATACATTTCAAGAGAACACCTTCAGGGTTCTTCCAAGCCAGCCCAAAGTCAGTGATGATGTATTTTTGAGAAGCCAACTTGAGGGCTAATTTTTATTTAAATGATCAGGATAGCATAGGTGTCTGAGGTAAAAGATTATATCCTGGTACCACTCAGAAATCACCAATTTCTCAAGAACATCTGCCCTTTCTTCCTCTACCTCATTTACTTCCACAGTCTGCAAGTTGCTCTTAGCCATGAGCTTAGCAAGACCCAAACCTCTTACCAATTTTGTGGTTTGGATGTCCATATCATACTCCTGTAGTTTTTTCACCCATCTACATCTTTTGCTTAAGATCTCCATCTCTGATAAGATTTCTTTTACCATGGTGTGGGGAACATAAGCAAAAAAAATTGAACTTCGGATATAAGGCCTGAAAACCTTTGTTGCTTTCACTAAGGAAAATGCTTGTTTTTCCCTGATTGTGTACTTTAACTCAGTAGCTTGTAAAGACTTGCTAAAGAAGGAAATAGGCCTCTCAACCCCATCTTCATCCTTTTGGAGAAAAACAGATGCAATAGTATTTTTAGAAGCAAAAGAAAATATTTGGAAAGGCTTCTTGTAATTCGGGGATGCCAAGACAGGTGCATGTTTAAATATTTCTTTGATTCCTTCAAAATCTTTAAGGGCAGCCTCCTCCCATTTGATAACTTGATCTTTATTTAACATGCATGTGATAGGAAGAGTCAATTCAGCAAAATTGGACACAAACCTTCTAATGAATTTGATCTTCCCAAAGAAAGATTGGGTACCCTTCTTTGTTTTTGGAATTGGAACTTTGTTGATTGCTTCTATTCTCTCAGGGTCAATCATGACACCAGCCTTTGAAACAATATGACCAAGTAGCTTGTCCTTTTACACTCCAAAGTGACACTTCTTTAGATTGAGAGAGATTCCAAATTCTCTACATCTAATCAACATTCTTTCCAAGTGCTGCAAGTGATCTTCTCTACTCCTTGAAAACACAGTCACATCATCCTGATAAATTGCAATGAAGTCATTTATGTAACCAGAAAAAGTAACATACATTGCCCTTTAGAAGGTAGCCCCGACATTCATGAGACTAAAAGGCATTCTCATATAAATATATGTTCCCCAAGGAGTGGTAAAGGTAGTTTTAAATCTTTCTGACTCTTTGACAACAACTTGATTGTAGCCAGAGAAACCATCCAAGGTGGACAACAATTCAGATCCAGTCACTAACTGCTAGCATGTTATCCATGTTTGGCAAAGGATAATTGTCTTTCATTGAAGCTATATTCATATTTCTGAAGTCTACACAAAGTCTGATATCTCCATTCTTTTTTCTGACTGGCACAAGGTTTGACAACCCAAGATGAATACCTTGTGGGCTGAATGATCCCTCCCTCCTTCATTTTCTTCAATTCATCTTGCATTCTCATGGAGAGGAGTGGATTAATTGGCCTTTTCTTCTATCTGAATGGTTTGGCACCTTTCTCAAGATGGATCTCATGTTGGAATAAGTCTCCTCTATATGCTTTCAACTCTGAATATGACCAGGAAAGACAGTCTTGATATTGTTTTAACAATTGGAGGTAGGATTGTTTTTCTTCCTTGCTTAAACTTCTGCCCAACCAAAATTTTCTTGGTTTGTCATTAGTTCCCAAGTCATGCTCTTCCACATCCCTTAAGGCAGACATGTTTTTATTGATGATACAATCAGCATTGTCAAAATTTGACTCAAGTGCAACAAAACCTCTAGGAATGGTATTAGTTTTCAATTGGATAATATATTTTCCAAAAAAATTCTCTCTTCCTTCAGTCATACATACCATTGGTTCCCAATAAATATTCTGATCTACAAAATCACCTTGATTTTGTAAGAACCTTTTCACTTGAACATCATCATTAAACACTTGCCAATGCTTGATGTTGTCAGGGACAGCCAACCTAGTTAGCACTTCAACATTGTACTCACAATAAGGTGAAATGGTGCAATCCCCAAATCCTGACCCCAACACTGCCAACTTGTCAGCAGCAACATTGAAACTTCTGTCATGGTGCACAATATTGAAGGAATCAAACATCTCAATTAGATCCCAAACTACATGCTTATATTGTTTCATCCGTTGATTTTTTGTAGGATACAGTTTTCTTATTTGTTTGACAACCAGCTCTGAATCTCCTTTTGCAATGATGTCCTTAACACCATACTTCCATGCAATTCTCAAACCCAACAACAAGGCTTTATACTCAGCAATGTTGTTATTACATTCAAAATTAATCTTGAAGGAAAGAACAAATTCTTCCAAGCTAGGGGAAATTAGCATTATACCAGCACAATTTCCAAATTTGGAACAAGCTCCATCAAATAACAAGGTCTAAGGAGAACTTACCTAATCAAGGCACTTTGACTAATCCATCTTGTGTTATTTTCCATCAACAAACCCAATAAAATTATCAGCATCAATATTAGCAAACAACACCTCATAGGAAGCATTGTTTGGATCCTTAATTAGATGCAACATTTTCTTCTCTCCATAGAGCTTGACAAGGCTGCCCTCAATTGGAATGGTGGAAAAATAAATATCCATTTGGACACTCCCTCCAACACTTGCAGCCCACTTTCTTGACAATAACATACCCCATTTGGCAAGGCAATCAACAATCACAACATCCAATTTTAAATTCTTCCCGAGGATAAAATGCAAGTTGCACCACCAAATCCTTCACACAACCAACTACCGAAACTTCTCTTGAGTCCATGACATTACACTTTCCACAGGCTGTTTTCACTTTGATATCTAACTCATTCATCACTTCTAGAGGCATAGCATTACATGATGCACTAGAATCAAACATATAATTGTGAAGTAGTCTATCCTTTATGATCAGAGTTGTGAAGAATGGATCAACATTCAATTGGGAATCAACCAAAATGTTCCCAAGTATACCTCAAGTGTTTCTCCAAGATCCTCTAATGTTGGTGGTGTTTCAAGGTCTACAATGATCTAAGGAGGAGTTTCAATAACATTTACATGTCTGCTCGAAGTAGTCTTCTCCTCCTTCAATCCCAGGTACTCAAATTCTCTCTTCTTATGCTCAAGGATCCTAAGCAACTTAATTATTGGAAAACTCACTTTGATTTGGCTCAATACTTGGGCTATGTCATAGGGAACACTCTTTGGAAAAACAGCATTGGAAAGGAGACAAGAAGATTTATTGGATGGCAAGGGATTCTTGGCAGTTTGGGCATGAGGAGGACTGTAATTTTTTCTTTGGACAGCAAAGCTTTTGGTGGGTGCTTCTCTCCTAGAAGCTTCTTTGGGAATACTTGTGAGTAAGGGTGTTTTAGGTTTGGCTTGAGGCCTAACTTTCTTAACAACTTTACTTCTAGTGTTATAGTCTTTCTCTTGAGCTACAACAACATTCATCAACAATTATCTATCTTCCTCCAAAGGGATACCACCATCATACTTCTTAATCGTCAAAGCTCTTAAGTATTCAAAGTCATTGTTAGGAATTTCAAAAGCTTGCACTACATCAACTTCAAGAGTATGAGGGGGAAGAAAGACTTATACCCGTTTGATGCAATCCCAAAAGGTAGTAGTTGTCCTTGCACTTATCACTTCAGTAGATGTTGCTCCTCCTTGTGAGCTCGAAGAACATCCCATCATGTAGATATCATCATCAGTACCATCATCATTATTAACTTCACCATCTTTTCGGTCCACTTCACATGGAGGATGGGGCAGAAAAAACCTATCACACTAATCAATATCACCAACTTCCTCAACAGCAACAACCCTGGTAGTTAGGGGATCAGGTAACACTCTTCCTTCATGTGCTTGAGGATGTCTATTTGTAAATCCCATGGGTCCTTTCCCTCTATCATTTACCCTTTGATCACCTCTAGGATGATTGAAAAATCTATCATGGTTTTGTGCTCTTTGTTGAAATTTTGAAGTTCTGCCCAATTCCCTTCTCTACTCTTGCCAACTTGTAGGAAATCTCTTTGACAGCCCCTGCCAAAGTCTTCACAACATCCTTCAAATCAGCACCCTTACTAGCTTGAGGTTTTTCAGGGTTTATCAACTTGACACCATCTCTCTTGAGAGGTTTCCCAATTGCTTTGATATTGTTTTCAATTTAAAGTCCCATGGTGAAAGATTGTCTTAGATTGGTAGGGTTCTTGTCTCTTAAGTGGTAGGCTGCCTTTTTATCAAATGCATCTATATATTTGATTAAACAAGACTCATCACAAGGCCTCAAATTAACCTGGCAGCCTTCTCAAAGTTTTGTTAAACCTTATGTTGAAGTCATGAACTAATTCATTGGGATTCTTCTTGATATTTTCAAATTCAGACAAGAGAAATCTAGGATCAGTCTTGTCACCATATTGCAAACCTAAATGCATTCTTCATCTCATTCCAAGAATCAATTGAATTATCAGGCAGAGCCTTGTACCAATCCCTAGCATCCTCTTCTAGTGTATGAATGAACAATTTGATATACACATCTTCAAACTCTATTTCAAAATCCTCCATCATGTTAACAAAAAGTTTGAGATGTTGATCACCAGTTATAGCATTGTTACCTTGGAATTTTGGCAACCTATTTCTGACATCTTGTGGGAAAGCATTTGGGTAACCATCCATTCCTCTAAAATCTATAGGACCAAAGGTGTTAACAACAAAATGGAGGTCTAGGCTGAGCCATATTGTTTGGTGGAGGTGATCTTGGGGGTGACACAAGCTGATGAGGAGTGCAAGGTCTTTGGGGCTCAAGAATGTGGTTCACAAGATTGGTATTCTCTAAATGTATGATTTTCTTGGAAATTTTTATTTGAATTGAAACACAAAGGTGCAGATTGAAGAAGGAACTCACCGGGTACAGTAGAAGGACCTTCACTAGTTGAAGTAAACAAGTTTATGAGAGGATTGCTTGAATCAGAATCACTGGAAGAAGAGTGATAATCCTCTACCAAAGGCTGATCTCTCTCACCAATGGATATACCTTTTCCTGATGTCTGACCTTTAACAACCTTCCAAACTCTTCTCCCTTCTAACTCTGAGTTCCTTGAATCTGAAAAACAACTTCTTAGCAAAGTCTCTAATGAAGAGAGATCTTCTTCCTTCTAGTTTTGCAGAGGTTAGCAACACCAAAGTAAATGAAAGAAAGGTAAGACACTTGTATTTATCAATATCAGAACATCATGGAGTCGCCACTAAGGATTTTCACCTTAGTTGTGCAAATGCACTAAAATACTCTGTCAAATACCTATCAGCACTGACAATCTTGCAAAAATTTATAGATCAGACCTTCCTTTTCTTGAATTTATCAATCACAAATGCAAATGAAGTGCAAAAACTGCTAGAAATTGATAAAATTTTAGGTAGAACTTATATCTTCACTTAATCCTTACAAATCTGATCATAAAATGTTGCTCTAACAATGTATTTGCATGCAGAATTTGCAAGGGACATTACCAGGGTTTGATATGCATTCAAATATCTCAAATATGTATGCACATGGATCATATTGAACTAATAAAATATCAAACTCATAACTCTACCCTTCATTCCAGCCTTATAAATCTGATCAGAAGATGATACTCATATTTGTAATTACACATAAATCACATAAGAAGTATTACCAGTGTTGGATCTGAAATACTGAATAATAAATCTCTCCCCAAATTAAATATTGGTGCCAGAAAGTGTTGGTACCCAAATTTGTTCTCCTTTTCAACCTGAGACGCATCAGAGATATGGCATGAAGCTTGAAGTCAGATAGATCATGATGTGTGTCGTTTTGTAGCTGGGGATGTGATCTAACTGGCACTCAGATTTGTGGAGAGATGGATAACACTCGAATAGGACTTGATCTTGTCCTAACTATTTTAGGTTGTGCCTTTCAACCAAGGTAAGAGAACCTATTTTGTAACCCTCAAATGGTGAAGGAGATGAAAATATCCCTCAATTTGTGTAGATAGTATGAAGAGGCCTTGGGAAAATATGATCAACACTCCAAATCTGACTTTCACAAGTTGTCACTCCCAGATTATGGAGATATTTTCAATGCAAGGCAAGGGTTACTGAAGACATTGTATGATCCTGATTTGCTTTGTGCATTTTTGTAGATGGATTGTATTCTTTTGTTGACACACAATGCAATGCAGGGGTAGTATGGGTGGGGTTAGTTTGTTTGAATGAATTTTTTGGTGGGAGATTTTAGACAAGACTAACCAGAATTTTCCAAATTCTTTGAGGACCTTTACAAGAAATTTGTAAGACCTAAACAACAGAACGCTTCAAAGGGGTTAAGGTACTCCTTTAACCAGGATATGTGCACCAAATGGAGGCCTAGATTTGTACTCTTCCACACAATATTTGACAACCTACCACAAAATATTGAAGTAGATGAACCAACAGAGCATCCAAAAATCTCTATTTTATCATGACCTAAGGTGCACCCAAAGGTTTACAAATAATCTCATAATTCAAGGAAGGTAAAGTGAGTTTAAATTTGTTTATCTGTTTATCATATGAAAGCTCTTCTGACTATGAGATTGCAAATGCCACTAAAATATCAACAAGAAATGAGACCATGTATGATCAAGAGAGATTTTGAATACAAGACTGCAACAAGAGCAAGAAAGACAAAGTTGAAAAAATTCTGAAAACATAAGTGCATGCAAATTTTGCCAAGAGACAACATAAAATAATCCAAAATGACCAAATTTATCAGCAAGGGAATGTTATAAGAACAATCTCAAAGCTTATTTGATGGATTTACAACTAAAACCAACTCAACATGATACAAATCTGATGGAAAAAGGAATTAGAAATGGTTCTCAGGTGGTTTCTCAAAGAATGGGCTTCTTCCCCGGATTTTCCCGTGAAATTCTAAGTTTCTCCGACCTTTTACATGTTAAAAAACATGCATTATATAACATTCTATTACATTTCATCCTTATTTCCCAAAGAATAATAATGTGCCAAGCATCAAGTTTCTTACAAAATTCCAACATGATTCGCAGATAGGGACGTTTAACAAATTTGTACATACAAAGAGTTGCCAGGTGTTTCAGAAAATGCAAATCATTACAAATCCTTCATCATTATCCATTGTGGAGGCACGTTTTTCATTATACAAAGCATGCAAACACCTTTCATTTCATTATTTCATCCTTATCCCTCCAAAAATTGGATTCTACAACCTCTTGATTTGATATTTCACGTTTTGGAACGGGCTGGGGTGAAAATTATTTCAAAAACACCTCAAATCTACAAATTGATCCCTAAAACCACTTGCATTGGTGCTTGCAGGCACAAACGACATGAACTTGCCAAAAAATATTAATGAAATTGATGCAAAATTCACATTTCCACACTTCCAGGAACAAAAATGGCATGCCAAAATGAAGAATGTATAGTTACCATTTATTTTCCTTTATCCCTTCAATCTGAGCCCTCCACCTGTCAAAATATGATTGGGAATGGATTTGGGATCATTTTTTGACTTTTTAACATCTTTGGAAAAATGTAAAATTTTGACTTTTTCCTCCACCCCTACGCCCTTTAAATTTGGTGCTGACATGTGGCATATGGTGGGTCCCATTGAGACCACGGCTCAATTCTGCAACATTTTCCACCTTTTTGGGAAATTTGGAAATTTTTCGCTTTTTTCCCCATGGGCCCGCTGCCTCCGTCTTTGCCCTTGACACGTGTGACTTTCTACTTCGTCGCGGATCCACGGTTAATTTTTTATTCTAACTCATTTTTGCTAAAAGGGAAAAAATTCCCTTTTTCCTCCGGCAGCCCCGCACTTCCTTCTACACCCACCATGTGTCTCCCCTGTGATTCATTTTAGACCCGTGGCTTAATTTTTTGCCCTAACTCATTTTTGCTCAAAGGGAAAAACTTCCCTTTTTCCTCCGATGGCCCACCGACCCGCTCTATGCTCTGAACCCGCCACATTTCTCCCTTCGCTCCACTGTGGACCCACGATCCTTTTCCTCACCCTTTTTCCCTTCACCAAAAAAGGCAAAACTTTCCTAATTCATTTGCTAGCCTTCCATTCCTACCTATGAATAAGAACATGACATGTGTCCCTCCTCTAGGACCTGCGGAGTTGCGAGAGAATTTTGTAAATTTTTCCAAAACCAAAAAAATGTTAAGTTTTCAAAGAAACCCGCCGATCCTTTTCCAACCACAAGCAGCCACGTAAGAGACGTCATTTGAGATAGAATTTGACAAGAAAATTACACCCGTAATGACTGTCAAAAAACATAGTAATTTGACAGGGATGCCCGAATTTGATTCTTTCTTCGTGGGTGAAAGATTTTTTTGTCAAAATCCAATTGGGAAGTGATTTTAGGTAATTTTCGACCTCATGGGGATAGATTTTTTTAGGGTAAATATGCATGAAATGAACAACTTTGAGCTCCAAACGCTAGGGAAAGTGGAAAAAACAACAGAGGCCCGTGGATTTGGAAATTTCAGGGCACAAATTTAGGCATACATGTATTTTTCTTTCAAGTTGGGGCAAAATGATAAGTTGTGAGCGTTTAAAAGCATTCAATCTGGAGGGAAAAA
Source organism: Taxus chinensis (assembly GCA_019776745.2). Taxonomy (NCBI): domain Eukaryota; kingdom Viridiplantae; phylum Streptophyta; class Pinopsida; order Cupressales; family Taxaceae; genus Taxus; species Taxus chinensis. The sequence goes on from CM034152.1 coordinate 644,433,992, forward strand.
GTTTGTCAGACCACCAAATTCAAAGTAAAACATGTTTTAGAGCATGCAAACCAAATGAAGAAAAATGGCAATATAACAGAGGATTAAAATGGGCACCAACATACCCCATATATAATTTACTTCACTATTTTAATTATATATCTAAAAAAAATTGACTGTCATACATTAAAATATTTGCCATTTTTTATATAGAAGTTTTATTACCATATTTTTTATATAGAAGCTTTATCTTAAATTCGGCATTATAATATAAATTATTTTACTAATTAGTTATATGTAATAATTATAATAATAGTATAGTTACTTCCCTTAAAAACTAAAAATAATTCATTATAATAATTGTATAGCTACTTACCTGTTTATTATACTCCGCACTAATTATCTTACAATTCACACTTTCTTGAATTTACTTCCGCATAATATCTTAGCACACTTATTTACTCGATTCACACTTTTAACACTTTGAAAATAATTTACATTTCTATGTATAAATACATAATCATATATTTATTTTATGTCTTAAACATTGAGTCGGCATTAAAAAAATAAATTATTTTAGCAATTATATATTAATCGGAAAATAAATAGTTTTTCCAATCAACTCACGACATTACACTCTTTTCCTTCCATTGTAGGAACACCTCTCGGTGTGTGTGTGTGTGTGTGTGTGTGTGTGTGTGTGTGTGTGTGTGTGTGTGTGTGTGTGTGTGTGTGTGTGTTGTACACACACACACACACAGATATATATATATATACACATATTGTTGGCATAGCAGCTGGTTAGAACGATGAAATCCCTCTCCACCACAAGTTCGAGCTTTTGATGTGATAGAAAATCGTACATGGTATCAGAGATAGGAAGTTAAGCACACCTAGCCTGGAGTAGTACTGGGATGGGTGACCTCCCAAGAATACCCAATGTTGTTGCCCATCGTAATGTTGTTGGACCTAATTGAGTGTGTACGTGGTGGGCCAAGAGCTTGCGTGGTTTCATCTAGCTCCATCGTGCGAGGGGTGTGTTGGTGTAGCATCTGGTTAACATGATGAGACCCCTCTCCACCACCAGTTCGAGCTTTTGGTGTGACGGAAAATCATACATATATACATATTATATTAACAAACAAATATATATATATGTGTGTGTGTGTGTGTGTGTGTGTGTGTGTGTGTGTGTGTATAATTATATATATGATTGTATATATAATTATACATACATACATACATATATATATATATATATATATATATATATATATATATATATATATATATCTCTCTCTCTAATTATTTATATATACGTATATATATGATATACATATATATTATATATGTCTAATTTTATATATATACGTATATATATATGATATGCATATATATATGATATATGTATATATGTGTGTGTGTGTGTGTGTGTGTGTGTGTGTGTAATTAGATATGTGTGTGTATACATACTATATTAACAAAAAAAAAAAAAAAAATTAAAATGATATTAATCATAGATGAATGGCTTATTTGAAAAATAAAGTTTATATTGAACAAAAAATAAAAATAAAACAAGTTTTAATTGTTTTGTATGGGCTGAATGGACAAATTATAATTTAAAAAAAACTATTGATTAGGGTTGGGCCACGTCCTAACCCATGTTTGTATTGATATTAGTGGAGTTGGAGGTGTGGGGGGTAAGGGGGGATGGGTGTCGCACCCCACACCCACCACTATTTAATAACACAGTGGTGGGGGTGGGGTGCAGCACCCCCCTGCGTATATATTAAACCTTGTGCGACCAGTATGGCCGCGGCCACTATATGCTTTGTGCGCCGTATATTTAGGCGTCTGTATCTTTTTTAATCTATGTTGTATATATTAAATCATCGATCAAACTCAAATTAATTTAGTAATACACACACACACACACACACACACACACACACACACACACACACACACACACACACACACACACACACACATGTGGATATATATACATATAATAAATCTAGGGTTTTATAAATCCACCTAAAATTGGTATATACATAATGTATATACATCTAATCTGCAAAAGAAAAGTTCATATAAAATAAATAAAATAGGGTAAATAATACTGACAATGGAAATAGGGTAGATATTTTATTTTAACACAAATACAACCAAAAAAAGGAGTTTGTAAGCCTTCCCAATGGCTTCAATGTCCTCCATGACTTCTCATCTTCCTCTTTCTTCAAACCTGTAAAACAAATGAAATGAGATTAGGGAAAAATGAGAATAAGAAGTCAACATAAAGGATATTATGTCATTTTAGAAAACCTAAGATCTAAGGGTCAATATCAATCTAATCTAATGGTGGAGAATGAATCCTACAATTTTAAATTGAGGCATTTTATGGGAATGGAATTTAAATAAAAATGCATGGGTTGAATGGGGTCACTTATTGCCTTAGTGTGTTAGGATAAAATATGACCCTTGTTAGTGTGCAATAATTAATGGGTTTTGGGTATTGGACCATTGGAATTAATTCACTAAAGGTAAAATATTTAACAGATGTGGGGGTTAGGATGTTAGGTGATTAAAAGGAAATAAACTTAGAAAGTAATTCTTGTTAAGCTAGAAAGGAAATTAATGGAGACCTCATTAAAAGATTTTATTAAAATGTCTTTAGAAATAGATTAATAATATTTAATTATTAATCTGGTTTCGGATTAATATTTTGCTAAGAGGAAATTACTAGATGTGAATGGATTTAATGTAGATGCATACTCCACCTTACAATTTTTATTTTTATTTTTTTAGAAATATTATCGTAATTTTCCCTAATAAATTAATAGGTTTTATGATGTTTTTGAATGTCACAAATTATGGGTGTTACACTTGGTATCAGAGTCATAGGTTCAACACTTAGACCCTGGGCCAACACAAAACATAAGTAAACCTAACACAACCTACACCTAGAACACATAACACTGCATGATATTTTAAAATGTAGAAAACATAGAAAACTGAAACAAAATCTAGATGATAATAAACTAACACCCATCTTGGTTTGTGTAGGAGGCGCAAACCAGACAAGGGAATATTTCACGTGGAGTTATATATACCACCCCTAGAGTAAGAACTTATCCCTATATTGTCGTAGATCCTATATAAGTAACAAGATGTCAATGTAGTCTATACGAGGTGGAGCAGTAGGGGGATGATATAGCTATAATGACATAGAGAGCCATCAGTAGAGGCTTCGTATCCCTTCACGACATAGTGAGGATTATAAGGTGCAGATAACTCGCATGTAGATTCAGTCTAGATGGGATTCACCTTAGAGGGGGCCATGGAGAGAGGGATACGAGACATAAAGATAGATCTAGGAGCCCTAGGCCGAGGGATGATCATGTTGATATACCAAGAGGCAAGGTAAGTCGACAGTAGTGCATCATAATCATTAGAGAGATACTAATGTCTACACCCACCCCATTTTACTTGAGAAAAAGGAGGATTTCAGGCAAAGACATGGTTGGTCAGCTTAGAGATGGATGATTCAGGCTATGTCCCTATACCAGTAACAGAAAGGCTCGTGTATCCATTTGGACCTTCTAAGAGATGAGAGTCTGGATTTTAGTGGAGGAATTAAGGAGTAGAATCTCCATGTGGATTCTAGAGATGCTTACATGGTGAGCTCTTTGAGGAGTAGTTCATGTATTAAAGACATAACTCCAGAAGATTCATCTAACAATGGATCGATGAGTTTCATGATCTATGACAAGAATCTATGACAGTATCTAAGGATGAGAGTTGGTTTCTAGACTCGATATGCAATATGTCAAGTACATGCAGGATGAGTAGGTCTGAGTTACACAGGTTTATCATGGGCCTAAAATTGGATTTCGGAGGGCCCAATGTGTATACATTGTCCACAGACTTTGGTAAGAGGCCTGTTGTGAAGGCCTACATTGTAGAGGAAAATAGGGGGAAGACTTAGCAGGCCAGAGATAGAGTGAGGATCCATATTCAACAGATGCATGATAGTATGGTTGAGGGGGTCATATCCTCCTCCTCCTGGTGGACACAATTCAACACAGTTCCTCTTTCATAGCCTCCACAATAGGCACAAAGAAAAAAGCAATCGACTCAACCACCTTTTAGACCTCCACAATTCCATGATGCATAGAGAGGGCACAATATGGGGCCTCCAACTAGGGTACCAATAGGACACAGGCTCCACACCTTGAGCTCAGTTCATCAGGAGTATGTCCACCAAAGCACTGACATAGATATCTATGGTAGGGTCATCAGGGATCTACAACACGGACTACCGGGGCACCAGGAGGAGTATTTATTCATTTGAGGGGACCAGATAGTTACTTTGGGTGTATACATGATTTTACATGGGCATCACTAGAGAGAGTGCCCACAAAACCCTATTAATAAGGGTAAGGCACATATTTCCAGAGCCTACAATTGAGTGATATGGGATGTAGCCAATTAGATTTATGTAGCGGTCAAGAACTTATAGGAAGAGCATTATGGTACAATGATAGAGACTACAAGTAGCATTAGTGGTATTCCTACTTCTATATTGTTTGATTCTGAACTCTTCTGATTCATTTAATTACACCATCATTAGTAGAGTGATGCAGGCTGGTGACATATAGGTAAGGTCCTGTAGTTTGGACATTGAGATGGCTTCTAGAGCCACTGCTCATAGTGGACTCCTTAGTTAAGGAGTGTGTAGTGGACCTAGGACCCTTCACCATGACATTGGATCTTCGTATCCTCTGCTTGGGGTTCTTATATAGTTATCTTGGCATGGAATGGTTATCTACACATAGAGCTAGAGTTGATTGTTATAGACAAGGTGATATCTTAAGTAGATGATTTGGGAGTTGAGTCGGTGATAGTTGGAGTTAGGAAGACTCCATTTCTATTTGCACCATATCCATTATGCAGCTAAAGTGGTGTGCGTGCAATGGGGTTGTCAGTTGTATGCAATCACAGTTAGTGACCGATCGAGAGGATGAGACTCATGCAATGTCACTTGATGATCATCATATTTTGAGGGATTTTTCAGATGTTTTTCCTAGTGAGTTTCCAGGGTTACTCTGCCCCACATGAGATAGACTTTAATATTGATTTTTTTCTTTGAGAAGTAGCCTATCTCACGTGCACCATATAGGATGACCACCCCTAAGCTATGTTGAGCTCAAGTTGTAGTTAGAGGACCTTCTTAAGAAGGGCCTAATCATATCCTAGTGTATCTCTTTGGGTATGCACCAGTGATTTTTGTGAAGAAGGAAATAGATCTTTTGCAGTTTGTTTGTAGACTATAGACAACTAAACAAAGTAATGATCAAGAATCGTTACCCCCTTCCACACATAGATGATTTATTTGATCAGATGAAAGGGGATAACCATGTTTTCTAAGATAGATCTTAAGTCGAGGTTTACCATCAAGCTGAGGATTGTGGAGGTAGATATCCACAAGACAACTTTTCCACATGAGATATGGCCACTATGAGTTCACATTTGTGCCATTTTGGTATGAATGAATGTCCCCTACAATTATTTATGAGTTTGATGAATGGGGTATTCAGGATATTCTTGGATCGTGTACTTCATGCTCATGTTTCCTAGATGAACATGTTGATATACTCATGCACACGCGTGAGGATCATGAGGAGCACCTTTTCCATAGGTTCTGCAGTGTCTTCGAGAGAAAACAGCTATATGGGAACCTAGAGAAGTGTGCCTTTTTTCAAGACATAGGTTTAATATTTAGGTCACATTATTTCTGGGGAAGGTATTTCACAGTCTGATCCTTCCAAGATTAGAGCTATCATGGATTGGCCAGTACCAACCAATGTGACCGAGGTGCACAACTTCATGGGATTGTAAGGTTATTACAGGAGGTTTGTTCAAGGATTTCTCTCGTATTTTGCATCCAAATCACTTCCCTTCAGCAGAAAGGGAAGAAGTTTGTTTGGTAAGATAGATGTGAGAAGGCCTTCAGGACACTAAAGGAATACCTTATGACATAGCACTGTATTCTTGTAGTGCCAGATCCTCAGAGGGATTTCTTCATGTGTACAAATACTTCTTTGGTAGGGTTATGAGGTGTTTTGATGTAGGATGGCCAAGTAGTAGATTTTGAGTCTCGTAAGACTCAAGGATTATGAGCTCAATTATCTGAGTCATGACCTTGAGCTTGTGGCAGTGGTCCATGCCTTTAGTGTGTTGGAGATATTTCCTTTTAGGCAGGAGGTTCATTCTCAGGACAGACCATTTGAGCCTACGATACCTCTTCATGCGCAGCCCAATCTCAACGCCTGTCAATGGCTGTTGGATGGAGTTTCTATGTGAGTACGACATGGAGATAGAGCACGTGAAGGGGAAGGAGAATGTGGTTGCAGATGCTTTGAGTCACTCAGAGGCATTTGGTTATGGCTACTTTAATGGGTACAAACTTATGGAGCATGATCTTGTGACAACTTCCACATGACAACTTCTACCTTTTAGCTAGAGCAGATATTGAGTCTCAAAGATACCCCTTGAGGGGAAGTTTGAGAGATTTACAGTAGATCCATATCAGACTTCTTAGAAAACATACGGTCAGATCTATGTACCTAGGGATGGAGGTTTGAGACATGATATATTGACAGAGGCTCATTGTGTACCTTATTCTAGCACATCCATGGGTGAAGAAGATGCACACCACATTGAGAAAATTGTACCATTGGAGAGGAATTCAGAGAGATGTAGTTCATTTTGTGTATCATTGTTTGGAGTGTCAGAGGGTGAAGGCTGAGCATCAACATTCTAGCTGGCCTTCTCTACCCGCATGTTATACCAGAGTGGAAATGGGACACCATTTCCATGGATTTTATAGTAGGGATACCCACGTCAAGATACCACCATGACACCATCATGGTCACGGTGGATAGATTGATGAAAGTGGATCATTTTTCTCTGATGAAGACCACCTATACAACTAGTGTAGTGGCACAATCGATGATACTTGGATCAGACTACAGATTGCATGGGATTCCACAAAAGATTATTTATGACCAGTGATCCATTGTACACCTCTCATTTTTTGACTACCATACAGCATGCCCTTGGGACAAATATCAAATTTAGTACAACATATCATCCTGAGACAGATGGAAAGACAAAGTGGGTGAAACAAATTTTAGAGGACATGCTTCGGATGTACATCATGGATCATCAGTCAAGATGGGAGGAGTATTTATACTTGGTTGAGTTTTCTTATAACAACACCTTTCAAAGTTCTATTGGTATGGCACCATTTCAGGCTTTATATGGCAGAGAGTGTAGGACTCCACTAAGTTGGGACAAGTTGGAGGATAAAGTATCTCTTGGGCTAGCTATGTTACAGGACATGGAGTAGTAGGTTGTTCTAATCAGATAGAGGTTATAGGAGGCACATGATAGGAAGAATAAGTATATACAGATCAGAGGAGAATTTCACCACAGTTATGAGGTTGGCACGAAATGTGTTTCTTTGTGTCAGACCTCATAAGAGCCCTATTTTTTATGGAAAAGGATCTAAGTTAGCTCCTAGATTTGTGGGTCCATTTGAGATCTTGGAGTGGATTGGTCCCTTAGCTTACCATCTAGCCTTTCCACCTAATCTTATCTCGTGCATCCATGATGTAATCCATGTTTCTATTCTTAGGATATACATTCTATATCCTTCTCATGTATTGGATTAGACTGCATTACAGGTACAGGAGTAGGGGCAGGTGACTATGGAGGCCATTGTACGCATCATAGAGTGTAGGACCCTTGGCCTTTGAGGCCACAAGATTGATCAGGTGTGAGTCTAATGGGATAGGTATGATGAGACTGCAGCTACATGGGAGGATGCTACTTTGTTATGGGCCTAGTTTCCACACCTATTTCAGTGACTTCTAGGAGGAAGTCAAGTCTAAGGGAAGGGGGATGTAGTGCTCACTCCTCTTTGACACTATTTCACTATGATTTTATTACTTTTGGTTAGATACAATGACATTTTGATTATTATATCTTGATCAGCAAGTGATAGACTATGCATAACATTTGGATTATTGATATGTTGTGATTCACATTTTGATTATGATATGCTAGATGACACTGGTGGACAGTTCTATATATGTTGATTTGCATTATTTTGATTTTATACTGACACATTATATTATGGATGCATTTCTTATGTCTAGATGTTTTGAATAGTATTGTGATTCATGGATGATAGTAAAATGATAGAATCAAATTACTTTGATATGGTTGATAGATGATAGAATTGTCTTAATTTTGGATGATGACTATTGATTTCTATGTATATATTATTTCTCAATGTTGTTGATGCAGTCGTGAGGCCAGAGAGGTATTTTTATTGTTTATTTGCAGGAAAATTATATCACTATACATCAAAAGGGGATAGGGGACCAACCACTAGAAGAATGTTGGGTGTTTTGCAACATGGCCAAATTTGACAACTTGTGTCTAATGTATATGTTGTGTAATTACATGCTTAGTTAGGAGGTTTCCCATGTAGGGGGTGACCTCATGTGTGTGGCCATGGGGTGTAATATTTTCCTTTCTTTTAATTTTGTGTGTTTTATTTTGTTGTGTATGTATTTAATTATTGGGAAAATCTAGTCACTTTATAAACACTTGTTAATGTGTCTTAATTAGCTAATTTAACTTAAATTTTAAACTAAAAGGAAGAGGTGACATTTGGGTAATAAATAGAGTAGATAGTCCTTGATTTGTGCTTGATGTGGAATGAATTAATTGCATTTTGGTGGAGTGTACTCTTCTTCCCTTCCAAATTCGAATTTTTCCTTGTAGGCCACTTTTTGAGACTTGTGGGACAAGTTAACCTTGTCCCTTACATCTCAAACTTATCTTCCAACACCATAATTATGAATTATGGAGCTTATTTTTACACTTTTAATGCATTTTTTGAGTCTAAAAGAGAAGATAAAGTCACTTTTCTACTTACCACAATTTATTTTTTCCTTGAAAGGTATGGAGAGCATGTTGGAGTGTAATGTGTGCATGTCATAAGCCTTGAATGTTCATTTAATTGCATTGGGTTTAGTGTGTTGACTTGTTGAGTTGGAATGGAGGGATGATGAAGTGGAATCCTACATGGAGCCACCTCATCATCCTCACCTCCATTTTCTATTTATTGAATGAATTTGAAGGATTTTGGGTTACTTGTCTTATTTTCTTCTCTTGCACTTTTGAAATTTGGTCTTGGGTTGCATGCTTGGAGCCTTTTTGGAGTTACATTTTGGATTGTGCTTAGTTTGAAGGTGTTGAAAGCTTGTTGGAGTGAAGATTTTTGGAAGCTTAATGGAGAGGTAGGATCTCCACTTTTATTATTTATTTTTTATTTATGAATATAGATGTGAAAATTTGTGTTTGTTTGAGTATTTACATGAGTGTTGTGAATGTGTGTATTTTGGGGTTGGGTAGATTGCCTTAAGAAGGGTGTGGGAGATGGAAGTATGGGACCATTGGGGAGGGAAAAGAAGATTTTTTGAGGCATGCATTTTTGAGGGAGTGTGATTAGGAGTTCCACCTATGGGGAGTGAAAAGGAAAACATGGACATATTTTTGCATATTTGCAAGGGGAGAGATAAGGATGTATTTGAATGTTTTGTAATGTGCACATGGAGGATTTTGGGTGGAACTCCTACTTCACTTGGGAGGAAAAAGGAGGTGGTTCCCATATTCCTTGCTCCTTTTGGCTTGTTTTTAAGCCTATGTGTTTGTTGGAAATTGTAAATCTTGTTGTGTATGTCTATTTGAATGTGTTGTATATTTTGAAATGTATGTTTTGTGGAAGTCATTTTGTGAAAGTTTTCAAAGTTGCATTACACTCCCCATTTTTCTTTGGTTGGGACTCAGGGGGCCAATAAGGAGGGTGGATTCTCCTCTTATTGGATTATAGGTTGGGCAGATAGCATCATTTACTCCCCTCTTTTTGTATTGTGATTCAAAATTTGAAGGAGTGAAGGAGTGCAAAGTTGAAACTATGAATTTTGGAGAATACATTGAAGTGAAGACTTGTGTATTTGATCATTGGAAGAATTCCTATGTTGTAAAATTTACCATTATTCCCACTTAAAGTGGAAGGTTGTAATTTTGTATTTTTAAGAAATGTTAATCAAAATTGTAATGTTATAGTGGAAATGAGAAAACTTAAGATGTATACTTTGTTAGAAAGGAAACTCTCTAAATTTTGGATGTTATCCAAGTGGAAAAATGTATTGTTTAGAAAAGAAATATGTTCTTGTAAAGACAATTTTGTTGAGCTTTTGTTGTATTGTTGGCAAGCTTAAAATTGAAAAGAAAAAAAAGAGAGAACTTTATTTAAGTGTGGTGTATCTTGTTTCTCTATCCAAGTTTTATATGTGAAAATAAATGAATTGGAGTTGATTTTATGTTCAAATCCTACATTTTATTGCAAAAGAAAGAAAATAGAAATGATTTTAATTAAGCTTGTTGTTCCTTTTATTCTCTCCAACTAAATTGTAAAAAAATAAAAAAGAAACTATTTGAGTTGAAATTATAGCCAAATTTTACAATGTTATAAGGGGGGAAATCATATATTTAGTATTCAAAACCAAAGAAATATTTCCTCTTTTTTTCTTTCTTTTGGTTGAATAAAAAGACTATTAGTTTTCAACTATTTTACTCATGGGAATAGGTAGAAAATTACCATTACTCTTGCCCTTATATTTCATTATGCAAACAAACTTTATTTAATTGATTAAAATATATTAAAGCAAAATATTTTATTAGAATTATATATAATTGTATAAATTTAAGATGGTGTGTATAAAATATGTAGAATGCGTAGTGTGTAGTTCCTATTTAAGCTAAAGGGTGTTATCAAGCGTAAAGATTGAAGTTCATTGTAAGGTTTTTTTATTTTATATACTACACATAATCACACAGGAAGGGTCAGTATACACGAAGTTTATACTAGGGTGAAATGTTTCGTTTAGAGCGCTTTATTACATTTTTGAGGTAAGAAACACAACACACTAATTATTTGATTATCAATTGCACACTATAATTGCATTATAAGCTATTAAATTCAATTTCACTTAACACAATATCCAACTTTTAGAAAAAAAAAACTTAGAATCAACATAACACCCATCTTTAGAGGAACATTTCCCTTAAACACTAGTATCTTAAAAATGTACAAAACTTCACTAGTAAACATTTCAATACTTCGCAAAATGTTGAACTATCCTCTACAATTTCACTTAACATATATATCAAACCTTTTTACCTCTGTAAATCTGAATTAAAATTACACTTACGATTAAATGCACATTTCCCAAGGAATCCCTAGAACTAACATCTCATACATATTACCAGTTTTCAAATATAAACTTTTCTGTAACATGGTAATACATTATACATATATACATTCTAAAATGACCTATATAAATTACAATAGTAAGCAATGAATTACACCATGCCTTTTTGCCATCTTTCTTGCATCATGCAAAACCATGTTTGCACGAAACGAACGATAAATCGCTGACATGACATCCACCTACATCTAGCATAATTAATGTTTTTAGTTTCCATTTACATAATAATAATAATAATTTACATTCAAAAGGAGAGGGTTTGAGACATGTATTGATTTCATTTCATTTCACTTAATTTACTAACCAAGGAGAGAGAAATAGATAGGGAGAGAGAGAAGAACTATTTTGCTAAAATTTCAATTTCACACAACAAGTCACATGACAGAGTTTCAAATAGTTATTTATGAGTGTCAACAAGTTTCCATGGTGGTTTAGTGACTCAACTAGGATCCTGTTATCCAATTTTCTCCTTGGGGAAAAATTGGATGACGGGAGCTAATTATACCCTGAGACCTGAAAAATTTCTTCATGAAGCTTCTGAGATATTACAACGTATTGGTTTTCTCGAAATAAGAAATTGGCTTTGACAAGTTTACATTCGCCCAACACGAGCAAGGAATTATTAAAATTGATAAATTAGGTTTGGGAGGTCCTATTAAGCTTTTTTTATACTCTAGTCTTGAAAAAAGGCCCAAGGAAATCAACATCAGGGCAAAGGAATTAGTTTGGTGAATTCAAAGGGATATGATCTGAAACTAGCTCGGTGAGCTGCTCGGCGAGCTGACTTAGATTTAACATGAGATCATCATGGTTGAACGATTCAATACATGGCTCACACTATCCAATTGAAATGGAAATGTATTATTTCAGGTGTGGGCATTTTTTCTCACATTAGGGTGAGTGAAAATATGGTTGTAAGCCACATTGCAAGGGAGTAGCTCAATTATAGTCAAAGATCATGTCTTAGTGTAATGAGTTCATTAATTGATCACATATTTATATAGCTCGTGAGATAATGGTGTTACCAATGTGATGTGTGATCTCAAAAGTTACGAGGAAGTTACGAGGAGACCTACATGATAACCTGAGGTGAACATCAAAAGGGGGATCTCACTGTGCCGAGTGGAGACTGAGTTAGACTCGAATGGATGGCTAAACATTACACAATTTTTGGGTTGATGCATCATTTATGAGCTCATAACTTGGTAGATTGGTGAAAGTATCAACGACATGGTTATGAGCAACACATCACTCAACACTATGGACACAATGACATTGGATCAAGAAAGCATGAATGCTAACTCCTATAGGTCGTGAGCTCATGGAGGCCCTGAGTCATTTACTGAGATCTTCTCGATTCGTCAAAGCCTGATAAAACTCGGTCATAAATGGAAAGCTAGTGGTGACTCATGGAAGGTGAAGGGGAGCTCATGGTGTTGTTTCATAGATATTGAACATAGAATACATGTCAAGATGGTCATATTACAAGAAAATCAATATGAACCTGACAGGAAGTTAAGTGAGTTACTTAAAATAAGTAAGATTGTAGTTAGGGACATGTTTGTGTAGAGATCATATTTCATCAAGCTCAACTCATATCAAGCCAATTATGGTATTTGTTGGCAATTTTTCACATGGTGCGAGCTTGCCAAAGGAGGTGATGCCTTAGTTTCGGATTGTGGCGAGACAATGAATGGCATGTCGATCAATGGAATAAAGACTCGGCTGAGTAGTAACCTTTGAGGGTTTTTCAGGTGGTGTCAATTTAAATTGTTGGGTGGATAGATATGAACTCAGTGATGAGTAGGGATGAGTTACAGATACGATAAGGTTGAAGAATAAAGTTCATTTTTAGCTCGATGGTCGCAATTAGCTAGCTTGTAGTCAAAATGGGTAATAGCTCGGCTTAGACTAAGAGATCAATCGAATAATGCAAAGGGTCGACATCGAGTTAGACTGTGGCAAAATGGTATAACATGCAGAACATTTGATGGGGAGATTTTGAAGGTTCATTTCAAAGTGGAGATAACGAGATGGAATTTTAAGCTAGAAATTCAGTAGGGGATATTTTGCATTTGGAAAACCATAATAAGGCATCTAATAGGTGGATATCCATAGATAATTTTCCAAGTGGGGTTCTAATGATGGCAATACAAGATGCATTCCTCACACAAAGAGATTCATGCGAGTGTGGCTGAGGTGTGCCAAGTCCTCCAATAAGACACCATCCAAGCTCAATTAAGTGGGAGGTTGGTAGAAACTTGGAAACTCTGCATAAGACCCGGTCATATAATGAGTACAGGGGACCCGATTCCTTGAATATAGCTTTGAATACAGTTGGAGGTGAGCTCAACTTGAGTTTGGAGGAAAGATCGACGTGAACTTACTGTCATCTCAATAAAAACTAAGGTAGTAAGCATGGGAAAATAACATAATTGAGTGCGGAAACTTCTTGAAACAAGATCTTAGGCGAGTGCAACATGAGCTCAAATGCAGTCATGGAGGGATCTCGACATGATATCAGAGGTAAGAAACCCATGACCATGAGGCAAGCCTCAGTGTAATCTTATATCTAAGATGGATGTAATATCATACATGAGCTCAATATGACCTTGTAAATGATAAAGGAGGTAAAATCAGTGTAAGATTTGAGGAAATAATGAAGCGATCTCAGCTACATGATCTCATAGGTGAGCTCGGTACATGCTTTCCATGAGTTGGGAAGTAAGTTGGATGTGATCTTAGAGGAGAGATCATCACGAGCTTGAAGGTTATCTCAACATGATCTCGACTTGATATTGGATGTAATCTCGACTTAATCTCAGATGTGATATCAACTTGAGTTACAAGGTGATCTCAACTAGAGCTCAGCAAAAAATAAGGTCAAAAGCATAGGTAAGGATCTCGGTCTCGGAACATGGTTCATCAAGCCTGACAAAGGATATCAGACTCGGTCATAGGGGTAAACATGTATTGGCTCAATAAACCAAACTTAGAGGAAAGAACAGAGATCGGTAGGAGCTCATGAGGTCATGTTCAAGATTTTCACGTCATTACGGAAATGGCTTAGTCAATATGCCTACAAGAATGAGCTAGGAAAAGGTGGATTTCATGAGTCAAGGCACTTTTGGTTAAGTTATGCTAAACATAGCATGGATTTTAATGAGCCTTTTAATAATGAGCTTAGCGAGTTTGAGAATTAGTGAAATGGAGAAAATTTAGAGCTCAAACAAATGTTGATGAGGTGAGTGTAAGAGTATTCAAGTGACCCAAAGAACAATGTATGAATGTTAATCCCAGTGAACTGTGAGTTACTCAGACGTGCTCGACAGGTTGCATCTAGGAAGAGTTGGGTCTTGGTACTCGTATGGATAGGAGCTTTAGCTCAATAGGAGAAGATGGAGCTCGATGGAAGAATAGAAAGAGCTCAGTGGAGAACTCATTTTGGTTAGCTCGACGTGGGAAGCAGGTCAGTTGCAATGGAAGGTTAGAGTTGCTCGACACTAACTCAGTGAAGTTTTCTCGGTGATCCAACCATCGAGTTGGTCTTTTTGAATGACCATTTCTCATAAACCCCCTCTTCAGTGCAAACCAGTTTTTTAGGGGTCCCACCTAATAGTAATTAAATTAGTATTTTTAAAAAAAATGCATAATAATAAATATTTATTATTATTATTTAAATATTTCTTAGAATTAATTGAGAAGAGAGGAGGTTAACTGGGAATTAATGAAACATGATGGAAGCTTCTCAAGAGGTTCAACAAACTATAATATTCATGTATCATGTAATGTCCTAGGCTTTCAATTTAGGAAGGAAATTTATGACTCTTCTCTCCTCTCTCATGAATAACTTTCTTCTATAAATGTGAAGTGGGAAGCTCATGCCGAGTCCAACATGTTGGACAAGTTAGACAGTTGAACTTTCAAGCCTCTCTTTCAAGACTTTAATGGAAACCATTTCCTCTTCTAAATGTATGATGCATTGTGTATATTGTTGAAGTAATAAAAGTGTCTGTTGAAAGCTTTTACCAAAGTTACTAATCTTGGTCCTTTCATCCTTTTATACTTCTTTAATGTAACACCCCTTTCAGTAAATGCCTGTAGGTACACATAAGTTGCATTAAGTTCATGTTTCTATTACAGGATGAATCTTGGATTATCTATTCTTATCAATTGTATTGGAGATATTGCATGTAGTTGAGTTGTGGTGCTTGTTCACCCTTCTCAAGTTTATCCTTCATCACTTGAAGACTGATAGATTGTTTTGTATGATTAAGTTTAACAAAGGGAAAACATATTTCCTAGTCTGTGGTATTCTATTACCCTCTCTATGTTGTAGTAGGTGAATTTGTCTTGTGGTGCACAACACCCTCTTCAAATTAACCCTTCCTCAATCTGGAAACATCCTTTATTTGGTTCATCACCATCCCTAGTATATGTTTCATTTCTTGGCAAATATCTTTGCCTAAAACCCATGAAAATGTTAGCATAGGACTAGATAACCATTTTATTGCACTTAGGAGTAGTATAGCACTTAGTTTGTGAAGAGGAAGTCGACCTTCTCCATGAAGGTATCACATTGAGCCTAAGTCCCACAGCTTGAAAAGTGATCCCATGTTTCTCAATCTTACATTAAACCTCCTATTCACATTCTTGTGCCATTCAGAGGATGTAGTGATTTGGCGATAACAGTTTTTGGCATGGACCGGTTGCAGATAGAGAGAGTTGGTACTTCTCTTCTCATTTACACATAATCAAAATACCTGGCGACTCTCTGTATTTGAAATTTCAAGTCTCATTGCGTTAACTTATGCAAAGAATTCTGACAAGATCTTCTTCAAAGAAAGGAAATTATCAGCATATCAAACTATTCATATATCCTCCAAGGAGAAGGAGAAAAGGCATCTCAACATCACCCGATAATGGCAGCATCACCTAGCAATAGGGGTCATTCAATTCCTCCTTACGGATGGTTTCCTCCTCCCAAGAACAATCAACCTTTTATTGCTATTGTGAGGAACCAAATTTTTTCCCCATATTCAGAAATTATACAAGTAGTCCTTTTCATGTTGGTTGAATGTAATTGTTAGTGAAAAATCACAACACCCCTGAATGTATGCAACTGGTCATGGGTTGAGACTCTCAGTGTAATTGCATAATATGTTGAGCTTCTCCCAAAGTGTGGGTTAGCGAAATTGGGGAAGCTCTTCCGGTGAAGGTTGATGCTCCTATTCCTCTATTCAGGTGCACACGTTTAGATTACAGAGGGTCTGATTTTAAACCTAATCTAATGGAGGTGATGCACCAAAGGAATGTTGAACATTTGCATTACCCTTAAACACAAACCATTAAAATGTGATACAATATGGATGCACAAATGACCCAGATAGGGTAATGAGTGGATCGGGAAAAAGAAAATAAACATGAGTTAAGAGGGGGTTGAAATCATCCACAGACTTATTTTTACACAAATTACTCCAAGAATTTGATACAATGCATTAAAGTAGCCAAGAGGTAGATATTATATTACAACTTGAATGGTGGGTCTGAAAACTCCACGAATTCAACCAGGATAATAGGGAAGAGATTTTTCGGGAAGGTGCAAAGTTAAGAGTGATCCAACCTTTAGAACATCGAAGAACTCCTGTACAATATATAGGAAGAATGAGGAGAGAAATGGGAGGGAAAAATTGAACCCTGTTCCAACCACCCTTAAAGGAGCATTGAACTTCCCCCTGCCACAATGATGAGTCTCGCTGCAACACCCATGCCCTCATCATTATTCCTAGCTAGGAAATAAAGGAGGCTCCATTCTTCAATCATGGTGGCAGTCAGTGGGAGAGATCTTGACAGCCTTGAAAATGGTGGGCCAAAATGCATTAATGGTAGCAGGTGGGTAGCAGGTGTTGAGATCTCTCCAAAATGTCCCCTCCTGAGTTGGTCAATTTCGAGCTTCCTGAAAACCCAAAGGATATGCCCGCCTGAAGGTGGGGTTTTGAGATTAAATTAATGGAGTATATTCACACATACCCATGTGGTATCCCTGCACATCTTGAGATTTCTCTCCCCCTCCTTGATCTAGAAGTTACGTCAAACTGACATTGTGGCATCATTTGCGGGCCTACTCTATTTCTTTTGTTCTTTTCCTAAGCCTTCCTATTAGTAGAGACATTGTGCCCGACTTCAATAGCATGTATGATTAGGAAGCCAAGACACGTGGAGAGCTCACACTAGTTTGGACCTTCCTCGAGTTTTACTTTTTGAAATAGCGTTGAGCTAACGCATGGCTCCTCTCGCCGGCCTTGGAATTTTCAACAATCAGCTCTGTCCCCTTTTTTACTCTGACCACATGGCGAACTAGCACTCATTTGGGGATCAATTTTGGATTCTCCCCTTAAAAGAGTGCCAAAGGGACATGTGGGGATTTTCACTGGCCCTACCTTATACTTAGCCAATTCGGTTCTCAAATGAATATTTCCCACCTTGTGCCTTTGGGTGAGTAAGGGGGGGCCACTGCATATAATGCTAGAAAACCCTTTACGGGTGGGACCCTTATAGCTAGCTCCCAAATTCATGACGGTGGGACACTTGGCTTCATCTGTGGGCCGCCCCTCCATTTCCTCATGTTTGGCTGTTAGTCTCTTTTGTTTGGCAGGACAATATGTTTGACTCGATACACGTGGGGGGCTTGCACTTGTTTGGGTCTTTCCTTTTGGGTCGCGCCTTTGAAGTTGTGTCATTAGGACGTGTGGCTCCTCCCATCGGCCTTGGAATTTTCAATGGCCATCTTTTTCCCCTCTTTGACTCTAACCACGTGGCAGGTTGGCACTTGTTTGGGGACCCTATTCGGACCTAACCTTTGGAGGTATGCCATTGGAACGCATGGAGGCTTTCATTGTTTCCTTTTTCCTTGGTTGATTCAATGATTGGTTATGCCTTATGTTTAAACTCCTGGCCATGTGGCAAGCTCGTGCACACCTGGGGACTTCCTTTGGATTCTTCCCCTTGAAGGAGCATTGATGAGGCACATGGCACCCTCACATGTCTTCATTTCTCTGCTCACTTTTGGACTTGGTTTTGGGATCGAATGTGAATCCACACAACTAGGCCGAACCTTGTATTTTTCCTGTGCAAGGTCGCATTTGGCCAATTTTTCCTGGGGGGAGGAAATTGGGATAACATTAACCCTATACATGTTGTGGCCCTCAAAATTTTACCCTTCTACACAACAAAAAATCACATGACTCCAATGGAACATATTCTTTATCTAGCCAACATTTTTGCAGTACATAACATCCTGGAGGACAACATTGTGGTTAGGCTTATTGCTACCTCTTTCAAGGGAAAAGCACTTCAGTGGTTTCGAGGGTTAACTGTGTGTACTATAACCACTTGGGACAAGTTAGGAGAAAATATTTGTAAACAATTTGAAGACAAGAGTGATCACCTGTCACTCTTGGAACAACTCACTACCATAAAGAGAGATCCCCAATAATACATGAGTGATTTAGACTTCTGATTCCATAGGACCTAGAATAGGATTTTGGCACTCATAAATCATTCTTCAAATAATGCATTCTTTTACTATTTTTGAGCCTTGAATAGTGATGTAGTATTTATGATCTAGTCCATGGGAGGGACTTCACTACCTGATGCATACAAAGTTTCCATTAGAGTGGAGAATTCCTTAATTGATGTTGGAAAGATAGCTCCCTAACTACCAATGTCATTGTCTCCGGATCTTATGAACAATCAGCCTACCATTGATCCTATTCCAATAGTCTCCAAGAAACCATCTCAATCTTCCCCTGCCTCTTCAAATGATCTATTTGAAGTCAAGTCACTGCTGTAAACTTTTGGGAACAAGCTCGTTACAATCAAGAGATAACAATTTCAATATAATTATCCATGCCAGCCACAAAATCAGCAGTATCAGGCTAACCGTCCTCCTTTTCAAGGGAACAATCAGCCACAAAATCAAGCTACAAATCAAGCTTGGGAATGTTAAGCCTTTGAACTTTTGGAACCCTTTTGTTGC
This sequence comes from Taxus chinensis, assembly GCA_019776745.2. Classification (NCBI taxonomy): domain Eukaryota; kingdom Viridiplantae; phylum Streptophyta; class Pinopsida; order Cupressales; family Taxaceae; genus Taxus; species Taxus chinensis. The sequence continues at coordinate 644,453,420 of CM034152.1, forward strand.
TAGCTTCTCTAGAGCCATAGTACTTGTCCAGAATAATCTAGTTCAAGACTACGAATGATGATATCCTTGTTCTAAACCCCATAATCAAAATATTTTTCCCAATGGAGTTCTTAACTAGGCCCTTATGGTTCAAAGTGTATTTGTCTCTTCAGATCCAACAGAAAATGCATCTACATAAGAAATAGCAGATCACTGCACGCACCTATAGAAACCACATTGCTAAATTAGAAAGTAGAAGATTTTTGTGAGTTGAATAAAAATTCCTCATCAGTGGCAGCAAAAACGCGTTCCAAAAATAGAAGAATTAAACCTCAACCTCCAAATATGATCAAGAATCCAAGTCATAGCCTTAGCCACAAGCGGTAGTTGATAAATATGTGGGAAAGAAACCACCAGAAACACCTATTAGCCAAGCTGCGAGGAAATAAGGTTCTTTAGACATCACGGTACCCAACAAGCATTTTTCAAAAGAGGATTCTAATGCCCAAAGAAGTGTCAGCAAAGTTGTAGCAATTCCCTTAAGCATAGTAGAACCAATGAAAAAGACCAACGTGAGTGTTACTATGTGGGATGCACTCTCAATTCCTTCTCAAAGAAACTTGTTGCGAGAAGCTCTAAATAGTTTTGGTACAATCGATGGATCATTGGGTCATGGAACAACAACTACTACAAGTTTGAGTTAAGCAGAAGGGAAAAGTATTCCTAAGGAAAACAAACTACCACCATTTTATATTTCCTTGATCATTGGTGACCACCTGGCACATAATTGCATGATTGATTATGGTGTCAATAGCTCCATCATGCCCAAACAAATTGTAGATGTACTAGGCATACAATATACGCCGATTACAAGACGAGTTGTTCAATTGGATGGCATATCCATTAAAATTGTTGGGGTTATTAAAGGACTCCAGTTTACTATCCATTCATGTCCTAGTTTTTCATTCACAAATGACATATCGGTCATCGATCTCCCTCCTCTCTTTTCCATCTTCCTATCACAAGATTTCACTACCAATATGGGCAGTTATATGTCAACCGATTGGTCATATATGATTCTCAGGACTCGATATGGAACCAAAGTAACTATAAGGGTGGAACCAATCTGCCATAATCATGTAGAACCCTACACTACTAGTCCTATAAATGGGAATTATACCATAAGTGATCTAGAAGAAGAAGATGTTGATCATGAACCGACCACTCTTATTGAACAAGTCCCTGATACTGTGTTGTATGAAGTGAGTTGAGATCATCAGTACGATCCCTACGTTGATGTGTTGGTAGAGAAAGAAGATGGTTTGTTGCTATTGGAAGAGATAGGATTTGGTACATACTGCATTCACGAAGAAGGTACCATCATACCACAACTAGTCAAAGTACAAGACAATTCTAAAGGACTGTGGAAATTATTCTTCGATGGTTCAAGGATTAAGAATGGATCCGATGCTGGTATCATGCTAATTTCTTCAGAGGGAGATAAGTACTTCTCATCTTTCTAGTTGTAATTCATTTGCACTAACAATGTTTCTAAATATGAGGCCCTTGTGCAAGGAATCCAACTAGCTCAAAGAAAGGGAATAAAATCCCTAACTTTTTTCAAAGATAGTGAGTTAGTTGTTCATCAAGTGATGGCACGTAGTGCATCCAAAAATGATCTTTTAAGATCATACAAGAACTGAATCTCGAAATTGATTGAAGATTTCGAAGCTTTTAGGATCCTTGCAGTTCCTAGAAATCAAAACTAAGATGTTGATATGCTTACTACAATTGGCTCACAATACAACATACCCATTAATATAATAAAAGAAGGGTAGAAATTTGTCAAAATAGTGATTAGACTTGTAGTCCCTAATAATGTGAGTAGTTGGCAAGTGTTCGATAGTGACAAACAAATTTTCCTTTTCCTACAAGAAGAGGTGGAGTTTTCTGCAAAAAATCAAGATAAGTTACAAGAATCATATGGTGATCAAATCATACAATTGAAGAGCAAAAAGGTACCAAATGGATTGGTTACTCTAGAATCCATTTTCAATTTAAACAATCAAGAAAAAATAAAAATCTCTAACATGGTGATCAAAGAAGAATATTTTGAGGAAGTCGAGGTAGCAAATGAAAAGGTTCTGAAGATCGGCAGAGTATGTACTCACGAAGAGAAAGAAGCTTTCATCAAACTCTGTCATGAGTATCATGACATGTTTAGATGGAGCTATAAAGACTTGCGTAGTTTTGATATAGGTATAGCACAACATACCATCTAACTGGATCCTAATGCCAAGCCAATTCATCAAAAGTAGAGGTAAATTGAGCCACTAATGAGAAAGTAGCTAACCAAACTCATCGAGCCCAATATAATTTTTCCTATCAAGCATTCCTCTTGGGTAGCAAATCTGGTCCCCATGAGGAAGAAGAATGGAGAGATTTGGTTGTGCGTGGATTTTAGATACTTGAATTGTGCCACATTGAAAGATCATTATCCCCTTCCATCAATGGATAAAATCCTTCAAACGGTGGAAGGATCTCCAAGATTTTCTTTTCTCGATGGATATTTGGGTTACAATCAAATTTTGGTTCAAGAATTCAATCAATTCAAAATGGTTTTCACTACCAAGTGGGGCAAGTATGCTTATAACAAAATGTCATTCAGATTATCCAATGCTGAGGCTACTTTATAAAGAGCCATGGACATGGAATTTAATGGACTAATCAATTATATAATTTTGGTTTACCTTGATGATATAACGGTATAATCTAAGCATGTAGAAGACCACATCATGCATCTAAGGAATTTTTTCCAAAGATGTAGAGAATTTGGGGTTTCACTTAACCCTAAGAAATTTATTTTTGCAGTGAATGAAGGAAAATGGTTGGGGCATGTTGTTTCAAGCTGAAGGAATTTCTATCGATCGATCTAGCCAAGATTCATTCAATTATGTCCTTGGGGGATGGGGGGGGTTGGGTGTCTGTCCAAGTCGACAGAAGGGTTCTCCAAATTTTCTGGGAACCATAAATTCAGCGGAGATTCATCCCTCAATTCGTAGCATTGGCTACGCCACCGAATTGGCCATGTGAAGAAAAATATCCATTCACATGGACAAAGGAAGAAGAGAGTAAGATTCGAGCCATTAAAATAAATGGGCATTTCTCAAGCTCCGCAACCCTGGTGACACCACAAGTTTTATGATATTTTTTCTCTATTATGTTTCCCGGTCAAGAGATCATTTCAGTATCCGCACCCCGTAAAATGATGGACTTGAATGGAGCAACCAATTACTTCTTCATTCAAATCCCATCAAAGATTATGAGCTCAAATATTCAAATCGTTGAGAAACAATTCCTTTGCGGTTATTCGGCTTTGAATAAATTCAAACACCATGTTTGTCAACAACAAAATTCATCAATGGTGTACTCATCTAGTGTCAAGACTTTTTTTTTACAAAGAGATGAATGAAAAGCATGCTAGATGGATCATGAAGGGGATGAATATGACTTTACATATCAAAGTTACCAAACTTGGTCAGAGGAAATTTTGTGTCAACAACTTGCTATAGACATGGAATCCAAGGTGAATGAAACGTGACACTCCTAAAAAATGATGAAGGTATGATTAGGTGACTGTTTATCCAAAATGAATAAATTTCCTTTTCTTCTCAGAGTATATCCTTGAATATTGATAAAAATCAACGGACGTAATTTATGTCTTCAATCTATTCCATATGTTATGGTAGATAATATTCTCTTTCAAAATAATTTAAACGGTGTTGTCCTTCAGTGCATGACTGGAATAGGTAAGTAAGATACAGAGGATTTTCACATGCCTATCTAGGGGACCAAATTTCTTTTTACCGAACAACTATTACCCAAGATCATGCCAGTTGGTAAGGAAGTGTAAGGAATGTTCCCTTTTCACTGGAAATCAAAATTTGGTAACTCTTCTGCTACATCTAGTTCAAGTGGATCAACACTTTGTTCAATGGGGGTGGATTTTTATTAGGGGAATGATTATCATCCATCCTAGTGATGGACATAAATTGGCCTTACTGTACGTGTTTATTTTAACTGAATGGACGAGGCAATGCATTGAAGGAGAGCAATGAGACGAGCAGTTCTTGATTTCTTTGGAAGGTATAATGACAAGGTTTGTGTTCTTTACAGTCATTTTCATCGACAACATAATGGTATTTTCTTGTAATGAAGGTGAGTGAATGGGTTGTTAAGATAGGTCCTAACCTCAAGACTCGTCCAATTACTATCCGTCAATGAATGTATTGGTTTGAGTCTAGGCAACAAGAATCTCACAAGGATTATCATCACATACTGGCGACTACATGAGGACTGTGGCATATCCAGCTTAGGATGGCTTATTGGAAGATCATTATCACACCTAAGAGGGAATCGGGGATTCTCCTTTCAATGTTTGTATCTGGAAGGGAAGTAAAACTTCCCTTTCCTGGAATTACCTTCTTTGGAATTAGCTCATCAGTGTGAGGTTACAGAGAGTGATCCTCTGACAGTCATATTTGCTAAACTCATGGAGTTGGTAGAAGTATGAAATAAGGCTATGAATACTTTGGAGCAACATCAGGCTCAGGTCAAGAAATCCTTTGAAAATAAGGCATCCGAAAAGCATTTTTAAGAGGGAGATTTAGTTCTCAATTGGGAAGAAGATCGAGCCAAACCAAGAAATCACTCCAAATTTGACGCTCTCTAGAGTGGGCCATACATCATCATAAGTTGCAAAGAGGCGAATTCATTTTTTCTAGCCAGGCTCAATGGGGAATAACTACCCATTCACATGAATGGGATACATCTCAAAGCTTGTTTTTTAGATCATTCCACCCCCTGTAGAGTTTAGTTAGGTGTTTTCCTCCAAGTGCTTAGGCACGTTGTTGTGTGGTGTTGTTCTTTTTCTTTCCTTGTTGTTTTGTTTTTTGTTGCTCTTGCACATTGTATCATCCTTGGAGGTGTCAAGGATAAATGAGGTTCAAAGTTTATAGGAGGGTTTCATAATGTTGCTTCAGTCCAAATTCCGTAGTATGCCATATATGTGGAGTATTCATCAGGTTAAGTATACTTTCTACTTAGCATTTCATAGAGGTCCAAAATCTGTGATGCTCAAGGGGACTTTAGGATCCATTCCAAAAGATTAGATCTATTTCAGGATGTTGACATCAACTCCATGCCCAATGGATGACTTAAGGCTATTGAAATTATGCTTAGTAAGCAATAATCCCTGAGAGGTCACCAAAAATGTTATCCAATGTTTCCCCTTAGGGTGAAATTGGATGATGGAAGCTAATTATACCCTAAGATCTGAAAAAGTTCTTCATGAAGCTTTCGGGATATTACCGGGTGTTGGTTTGCTTGAAATAATAAATTGGCTTCGATGGGTTCACATTCACCCAACATGAGAAAGGAATTATCAAAATTGATAAATTAGGTTTGAGAGGTCCTATTAATATTTTTTTATACTCTAGTTTTGATAAAAGGCCCAAGGAAATCAACATTAGGGTAGAGGAATTAGTTTAGTGAGTTCAAAGGGACATGAGCTGAAACTAGCTTGTCGAGCTGCTCGGCGAGCTGACTTAGATTTATCATGATTTCGTCATGGTTGAACTATTTAACGCATGGCACAATGCTATGGACACAATGACATTGGCTCAAGAAAGCGTGAATGATAACTCAGGGAGGTCATGAACTCATGGTGGTCCCGAGTCACTTACCAAGCTCTTCTTGATTTGTCGAAGTCTGATAAAACTCGGTCATAAATAGTGAGCTAGTTGTGACTCATGGAAGGTGAAGGGGAGCTCGTGGTGTTATTTCATAGAGTCTTGAACATAGAACACATGTGAATATGGTCATATTACGGGAAGATCAATATGATCTTGAAAGAGAAATTAAGCGAGTTACTTAAAATAAGTAAGACTGCAGTTCAAGACGTGTTGGTGCAGAGCTCATGTTTCATCAAGCTCAACTCATATCGAGCTAGTTATGGTTTTTGTTGGAAATTTTTCACAGGATGGGAGCTCACCGAAGGAGGTGCTGCCTTGGTTTGGGATTTTGGTGAGGCAATGAATGGCGATCCAATCAATGGAATAATGACTCAGCTAAGTAGCTTGGAGCTTTGAGGGTTTGCCAGGTCATGCCAAGTTAAACAGTTGGGTGGATAGATATGAACTCGATGATGAGTAGGGATGAGTTGCAAATATGATAAGGTTGAAGAAGAAATTTTATGTTTAGCTCGATGGTCACAATCAGCTAGCAAGTAGTCAAAATGGCTAATAGCTCGTTGTAGACTAAGAGCTCAATCGGCTAATGCAAAGTGTCGATGTCAATTTACACTGTGACATGATGGCATAACACGTAGAACATTTGATGGGGATATTTTGAAGGTTCATTTCCAAGTGAAGATAACGGAATGGCATTCTTTTGTCACCCTCAAAATCCCCCCCTCATTTTTAAGTCAAATTTGAAAATTTTGAGCTCACACCCTCCAGAAGTGTTCAAGTAAAGTTAGAAGTCCGAAAAGATAGATAAATTCATGCTTTGAATTTGTTTAAACTCTCCAGTCTACACGTTTTGATAAATTTTTAGTTTTCCTGTTTTGACGCATGAAAATTTTATTGTTGTCCTCATTTGAATGAAATTGTCAATCTTTCTATGGCCCATGGATCATCGAACCTTGTATTGTTTTCAATTCCTTGGTTCGTAAAAGAAATTTGAAAATCAGACGCAAAATGGTGGAGTTTTCTTCTTCTCTGCATTTTTCCATAGTCGTGAATGATAGGTGTTGTCTTCTCCATCAAATTTTGGCCCCATTATCCACATGTGCGTAGACATATCTAATTGGATGTGGTGGAACGGGTCCTTTTTGCAAACTTAACACTTTTTGTTATTTTAGCAAAAAATGTCAATTTGGCCCCACAACCCCAATCATTCTAAGGAAAAAATCAAATCTTGAGCCTGTCGTTGGAAAGTCAAAGCGGTTCGGTGGAGAACTTTGAGGTTTTTAGCCTCTTTATAAAAAAGGTGAAAAATCATAAATTGACCCGCAGCCCCGATCATGATAAGAGGGAAAAAGTCAAATGTTAAGCCCGTATCAAAAGATTCAAAGCGAGGAGGAGGATTTTCGAAGCCTTTTGAGTTTTTGAGCCTTGTTTCCAAAAGGGAAACAATCAAATGTTGAGCCCGCATCAAAAGAGTTAAAGTGGGGAAGCGGGTCAACGGAGAACTTTGAGGTTTTGAGCCTTTTTGTAAAAAGGGATAAAATTCATAAAGCGAGCCACGATTCCTTCACCAATCAAGTGAAGCCACGTGTCAGGGTTATATCAAAAGCAGAAGGGCAGACCCAAAATGTAAAAAATGTCAAATATCTATAAAGTCACAAAATGCAAAAGGCATCCTCCATGCCTGCTCTAGTAAATTTCTCCCAAGTGGACAAATCTAGTTTAAAGTTTCAAAGGAAAGATGAAAATTTCAAATTCAAAGCTACAAAATGAGTGTAATGACTACATTATGAAAATTTTGGTTTTTTCCACCATTGGCGTTTCTTCGCGAATCAAGAATCTGAACAGACGCAAATGATTGAAAAGATTGTAAACTGTTTATTGCTAACAAAGAAGAAGTTATAACCGTTTCTTACAAGATATTTAATGGCTTCTTCATGCCATTGTAAAGGGTTGGTGATTGATCTTGTAGACTCGAGAGTGCATTGTGCCTGGAGAAAGCAAAGGAAATAGCCATTTTTCTTCTACTTCCCTCCACTCTCAAATTTCTTCTATTCCGACACCATGTACAACTTATCTTTAAGCATCAACACAAGAAGAAGGATTTTTTAGCCTCTTTGATGAGGAGATTTAAGAAACTTTGATTTCACAATCTTTTCTCGTCTTGTTTCCATTTACAGGGTTATTTCTTCTCATAAATGCATGTGTTGAAATTTCTAACTAGTGTGTGTACAGGAATCTGATTTTCCACCTACAGCATTAGTTCTCCTACCTCTATTCTCACTCCCTTTCCCAATTTCAAACAAAGTATTCTCTAGTAAGAGATTGCTAGCTTTGTCGTAGGGTCAATGGAGTGCCCCTGTTGGATCCCCGGTCAAAAGGCCACCACAAAAATCCACACTTTCTCATGCATGCATACATGGCAGCTGCACTGGTTAAGTAGAGGGACTTAGATTCCCAGAGCGTTGGCAAGGAATTCACAAATTTGTCCACCCAAAAAATTTCCTTGCCAACACATTCCAAGCTAGAAATTTTGTATGGGAGATTTTGCATTTGGAAAACCATCATAAGGCTTCTAATAGGTGGAGATCCATAGATAATTCACCAGGTGGGCTCTTAATGATGGCGGGCCAGGGGGAATTCCCCGCATGCAGAGATTCATGCGAATGTGACGAAGGTGTTTTGAGTCCTCCACTAAGACGCCATCTAAGTCGAGTTAAGTGGGAGGTTTGTAGAAGCCTGGAAACTTTGCATAAGACCTGGTCATCTAATGAATATTGGGGACCCAATTCCTCGAATATAGCTCTAAATATGGTTGGACGCTAGCTCAACTTGAGTTTGGATTCAAGATCGACGCGAGCTTAGTTCTACCTCAATAAAAACTAAGTTAGTAAGCATGGTAAAATAGCATAATCAAGCGCGGGAAGTTCTTGACACAAGATCTTAGGTAAGTGCAACATGAGCTCGAATGTAAGCATGGAGGGATCTCGAAATGATATCAGAGGTAAGAAACCCATGACTGTGAGGCAAGCTCAGTGCACTCTTATATCTGAGATGGATGTAATCTCGTACATGAGCTCAATACGACCTTGTAAATGAAAAAGGAGGTAAACTCATTATGAGCTTTAAGGAAATAGTGAAGTGAACTCAGCTGCATGATCTCAGAGGTGAGCTCGGTACATGCTCACCATGAGTTGGGAGGCAAGCTGGATATGATCTTTAAGTATAGGAACTTGAAGGTTATCTCAATACAATCTCGAATCAAGATTGGATGTGATCTTGAGTTAAGCTCGGATGCGATCTCAACTTGAGTTAGGAGGTGATCTCAACTAGATCTCAACAAAAACTAAGGTCAAAAGCTTAGGCAAGGATCTCAATCTTGGAATATGGTTCATCAAGCCTGAAAAAGTATATCAGACTTATTCATAGGGGTAAACATGTATTGGCTCAATAAACCAAACTCAGAGGAAAGAACGCATATCGGTGGGATCTCGTGAGGTCATGTTCAAGATTGTCACGTCGTTACGAAAATGGCTTAGTCAATAGGCCTACGAGAATGACCCACGAAAATTTGGATTCGATGTTGAGGAACTTTGGGTTAAGCTATGTTAAACATATCATGGAGTTTAGTGAGCCTTTTAATAATGAGCTTAGCAAGTTTGAGCCTTAGGGAAATGGAGAACATTTAGAGCTCAAACGATGTTAACGAGGTGAGTGTAAGAGTATTCAATTGGCCCAAAGAACAATGCATGAATGTTAATCCCAGTGAACTGCGAGCTACTCAGACGTGTTTGGTAGGTTGCATCTCGGTGGAGTTGGGTCTTAATGCTCGTATGTATAGGATCTTAGCCAGATCAATAGGAGGTGAGGTAGCTCAATGAAGAGCTCTGCAAAGTGAGAAAACTCATCATGATGACCGAGTTAGCTTGGTTGGTTAGTCAAACAAGCACAAGTCAGTGGTGAGCTCATGAAGAGGAGCTCGACACAAAGGCTAAAGAATCTTTGTGGATGGTGGTAATGAGCTCATGAAAAGCTCGGTTGGTATGATGCATGGGTAGAAACTCGAGATAAGCCAAGTTGAGGTCGAGTCATTTATAGGTGAGCTCATGAAATGGAGTTCCATCGAAGTGATAGAACGCTGGCCAAGTTGCTCAAAGAGAATGAAATATGAAGCTTGCCGAGTCCGAGAGAATGGATCTCAACATGGCAAGGTGAGCTCATGAAAGTATAGCCCAACTTTGGATGATCCACCTACCAATCTATCGTTAAGTGGTACCGACTTGACGTAATAATAAAGGAGCTCATTCAATACAAGTGGGTGGAGCTCAGCTGAGCTATTAAGTTAATCGAATGGATGGTGATCTCGTGTGATGAGTAGGAGCTCCGTAAATTTCATGTGAATCTCACCGAGTTGGAGAGAATAGAACTTGGCAGGAGAATACGGAGCTTAGAAAGAATAGAAAGATCTTGGTAGAGAGCTCATTTTGGGAGCTCGACATGGGGAGCTTGGTTGCGGTGAAGGCTGGAGGAGCACGACACCTAACTCGATGAGTTGGCTCAACGAGCCAACCACCGAGTTGGTCTTTTTTTACCATTTCTCATAAATCCCCCTCTTCAGTGCAAACCAATCCTCAAGGGGGCCCACCATAATTTTCATTAAATTAATATTTTTATTTAAATATTTTATTAATAATATTTATTATTATTATTAAAATATTTTATTTAAATATTCTTTTAATCAATTGAGAGGATTAAGCCGACTAGGCATTAATGACACATGATGGAAGCTGCTCAAGAGATTCAACCAACTTTATAATAAATGAACCATCATGTACCTTCAATTTAGGAAGGAATTTATTACTTTTCCTCGTCTTTTCTCATATATTTTTTCTATAAATGTAAGCTGGAAGCTCATTATAATGGGTTGCACAAGTTAGACTTCTAAGATAAGCCTATAGCTTTCAATAAACCTCCTTCTTCTGCAGAGTTGTTCTTATATGTTGAGGGGACTTTCATGCCTCCTTTCAAGACCGTAATGGAAACTATTGCCTCTTTTGGATGTATGATACATTGTTCATTTTTTTGATGTAATGAACAGTGTGTGTTTTGTGACTAATCTTTTTCCTTTCATCCATCTATACTTCTCTGTGCCTCTCTCATTATTACAGGTACATTATGCAAGTTTAAGTTTCTATTACAGGTTCTTAAAGGTCTGTGTTTATCAAGTGGTGGAGTATTGCACCCAGTTGAGTTTTGGTGCTTGTTCACCCTTCTCAAGTTCATCCTTCTTCACTAGAAGACTATTATGCCATTATTTGATTAAATTTTAACAAATGGAATGCATTCTTCTTAGTCTATGGTCTACCATTTACCCTCTCGAAGTTGTAGTAGGTGAAGTTGTCTTATGGTGCACAACACCCTCTTCAAGTTAACCCTTCTTGATTCTATCAATACACTTTATTTAGTGCATCACCATCCCTAGTATAGTTTCATTTCTTACAAATATCTATTTCCCTAAAATACATGAAAATGTTAGCATATGTTTAGATAAACATTTTATCACACTAGGAGTAGTACAACACTTATTTTAGGAAGAGGAATATGGCCTTCTCTGAAAGTTCACCTCGAACCCAAGTCCCACATCTTGAGAGGTGATCTCATGTTTCCCTATCACACTAAACATCCTATTCAAATGTCTAGCCATTCAGAGGGCTGCAATGATTTGGGGAAAACAAGTCCTACAACTTCATTTTTACGTTTTTCTGCACAAAGACGTTGAATTTAGGCTTGAAGGATACGGAACGACTTTCAAATGTTATCTTCCGATGATAAAATACACCATGGGTAAATTTATACACTAAGAATTCACAAGAACTAATATAATTCAGAACTAGCGAATGGTTTACGATAGGCGGAAAGTTTTCCGAGGCCATAGGCCTTGAGGGCTTAGAAAACCATGTCCAAAACTAACATTCAATGGATGAACGCGCAATGAGAAATTTCTTACAAGCTCCCATATATATGGGGAATTCTTCAGAGTTGACAAGACTGAGAACTGGAAAATAGGTTTCAAACTGCGACAAGTTTTCCAGAGCCACCGATCGTAATTGGTCTAGTTTCACCTAGTCAAAACTGCAACCGGAGGCTTACAAAATGCCTTTGCCAAACTAACCAGGAATGTGATTTTCCTGAACCAAATATTCTAAGCAATTTTTCTAGTAAAAATACTAGAGGTTTGTGAATGACAGACAAACATTTCGTGGTTCAAGCACCAAACAGTGGGTAAAAACAAAATCCAACTTTTTAGTTTTAACCACTCCTTAAAAGTACAAAACGAAGTAACATGGATCTCCTAGAGAAGTGGCTAAGATTTACCGCAAATGGTTAAAGCGGGGTCAAGTTAATGCTTGACATGACTCTCTACATAACAAGAAACACATATGACGCTTGAGAACTCTTTTACAGGGCTCAGAGTGTTGTTTTGCAAGTCTTGGAAATTGCATGTTTTTTCTAACTTTGTAAGGTAGACAAGAAATGGTTGTTTTAGTTAACTCATCTAGCTCTTGCACCAAAAAAAATGGAAACGAGCACCAATTTTTGACACCTTAGGCTTATCAATGCATGAGGTTGTGGTCACGACACAATTTAGGGTCAAGTTGTAATTCAGTAGCATAAATTACGGGGTGTTGTTTTTGTTGATTAGCACTAGTCATCTGGTCAATATGTCCAATTGTTTGAGTGTCTAATAATTTAATTAAAAAAATTTAACTGCAAATGAATAACCAAATTATATGAAAATTATAAAAGATAGAGGTAAGGAGGCCATGCCTTGAAATACTAGTGATCTGTAGCATATGACGGGTTCATTTGCATTCCACAAGGTGTTAAATCTCTTCTAGCCTTCTGTTAAATAGTTCGCGAACAATCGGAAACTCCCCAAATTTTATTTGATCGAAATTATCTAGAGCCCCTTCAATAAAACCATTTATGCATATCCAGAAGATGAGGTATTCCATGAGGCTATAATTTTTTAAGGCATTAGATTGAATAGTTCAATGCCATGTCTACGCTTCCCGATAAATTATTTGAGTCATCAAGAACCTTTGAGTACGAGTTGAACTCCCCACTGAAACTAAGTTCATCTCCCAAATTGTTGCAAGAAATTTTATTTTGAGAGATGCACATAATTCCATCAGTTCAAAAAACGGCAATGTTATAGTAGGTATAAAAACAATAGGGTATTTTTCTAGATTTCATGTGGAAACCCACATGTCCACTTTTGACACAAGATGTTAACCTCCCATAACAACAGGCATTTTATTCCTTTTTCTTCTAAACCATCACAGATACAGAAATATACAGTGATATTCAACTCAAAATCAACAACAAATCTATCAAAGAATAAGGAATAATTGTTTAGGAGATTAATCAACCAACATATTATCCTTTAACTCATTTGGTAATGCATTGAATTGTGTATCATACATATACAATTTTCCAATGATTTTGAGCTCCACTCTCAGTTGTTGTACATTTTTGTCAAATAATTCACCATTTATTTCATAGTCCATTATGAAATATTGAGATGAGGGGTGAGTGTGATAGAAGAGAGGATGAATGGAAGGGACATTAAATCAATAGCCCTTCCTCATCAAATATCTTTGATATTATTCTTTTGAACAACAAAGTGTTTCCTTCCTCTGATGGCATACGTTGATACCCTGTCCACATTCTCTCTCTGTTGTTTCTATTGTTGCGGTAAGGTGAATCTGATATCACCTGAAAATGTCATTCTTCTTTTTCTCTTTCTATTCTCTCCACCACCAGATCATCCTTTCACTTTCGGCAATATCTACCCACCACAAGCTTTAAATAGCTCCAACATTATCCATCTATTTGTCAAAGCTCTAACATATATACCTTTACTAATGGTCGAAGGAAGTTAAAATCACTACAAAGCTCCACCAAATTAGAGCACAACTAGAGATCTAACTCTTCTAAGCAAGGAAGTTGGCCAAAATAATTAGAAAATTTTGATAGGATTTTGCACCTTGAAAATGTTAAGTACTTTAATGATGTTAGGAGATGAAAGTCATTGATCAATTCCTCCACCTGTTTGTGTATTCCTACGTTCCTCCTAAGAGGGGTGACTAAACAACAGGCAGAGATTTATTGATGAACAAATTCAACCTCCATATTGTTCTAGCTAGGCACGAAGGTAATACATTTTCTTGTAAAGTTTTCCCAGACCACTCTATTAAACCCATTTGCATAACAAAAAAATGTATTTCCTAATATCTCATTCAAGAATTTATTTACAAATTCAAAATGCTGTCCACTATACCCGAATGAAGCGCCTCCTCTCCTCAGTACTCTTCTTCCGCATAACACAAACAAAACAAAAATAGCCAGTAGGCCCCTTCCCTTCAGAGACATTTCAACCCCCTTTAATATAGATGCAGATCCAAATAAATCAATTTTTATATAGAAAGGCAAGGAGATATTAGAGTTACAGATTTTTCTTTACACGCAGGCCTCAATGAACCCACAATGGTAATGATTTTGGGGTAGTTAATAATGAGAGCTCTATTTAGCATTATTCTCTATAGTGTTTAGATTATTTAATTATGTGAGTACAGGAACATTCTTCACCATTATTAGTAAAGGAATCTAAGACTTTATGCTTGTTGCGACTATCCAATCACTGATAAATTTACAACATTAACCCAAGTTTCAGTGTGGTTCCTCATATGGAACTCAAATAAAGTTCTTATTTTATTATGAGAGGAAAATGACAGGTCAGAAATCTGCTGAGGATACCCATGTGCTTGTCATATTTCCTTCTACACACCTTTACCCACTCCTGCTACCACCAAACTCCATCACTTCTCCATTCACTTCATTCGTACACATTTATATCTCCATTTGAATTCTATTTAATTTTTTTGGTTTCTTGTTTGGCACTACATTTCCCTCCCCTTTTAACAACATTTTCCTCAATGCAACATGGCACCGAAGCTCAAAGGATAAGTAGGCAAGAAATCTAATAATTACACATGTCGTTCAACAAAACAACTTGTTGGTACAATGTTACCAAATGGAAGAGACTAATTTTAGCAATATCTTAAATTTTAATGTTTTGTGAAGATTGTTAGTTCCAGTTTACATCATTACATATTTAATATTTACTCCTTTCCCTTAACATTATTTATTAATCTCAAGCTCTTAATATTTCATTTTTTAATATTTCAGTTTATTTATTTTTGTGGATTCCCAACAAAAATGACATCACAATATCACACTAGGCCTGAACACAACATCAAAAGTTCACAAGACATCATGATATGTAATTTCACGACTATATCACATCACAAGGACTCAACCAACAATAAGAACATACATATCTCTCAGAACATAGTATTGATTACACATGCCCCTGACACAACAGTACTCGTAACATAAGCATACTATAACGACATGGAATTCTTGACAGTGGAAATATAAATGTTTCACACAACTCCAAACAATAACTATAGATACATAGTGTCAAAAGGGAATCAAAACCGTATCCTCAATGAGGATCATCAATCCTCAACATCACAAAACATATCCCTACTCACATGAGTACACATACATCATAACTCTAACTCCATACACCACCCAAAACATCACAAAACAACTCCATATACCTCCCAAAGCATCAATCACACACACACACACACACACACACACACACACACACACACACACACACACACACACACACACACACACACACACACACACAAACACACACACACACACACACACACACCCACACACCACACACACACACACACAAAAATCTCTTATGTCTCCCTCAAGTATTTTATGCCTCCCTCAAGTCTCTTATGCCTCACTCAAGCAATAACATAAAGATAGATTTTCCTTTTCACTCCCCAAAAGAGGTCGATCACCCAATGGCCCGAGGCACATTGAGTCCAGACACCCCTAACCCAAGTGACATAATAACTTGTGGTTCGACAACCAACTAGTTATCTGTAACTCCTTAGGGCATACCCCCATATAACAAAGTGGGTCCATAGGTTTAACCACTCCATGGTGCATCCTATGACCCTATTCCACACATTACGACATTAGAACCAACATAACAATCCATTTCAAATGCCAAGTGGCAACAATCCAAAGCATTGGCCTAAGCTATAAAACTTTTAAACTTAAAAAGAAAATTTAAATCTAAGAAAAAAAACTTGCCAAATAGCCATATTTATCACAAAAATATGCATGTTAGTGCAACAACCAAATAAAATGCTTAAAATATAAGAACATATCAATCAAAAAAATTTCCGGTTCTTGTAACAAAAAATAAAATGTTCAAATTTACGAATAAAATATGTAGATAGGAATAGAACATTATGATAACTATGTGGCCTTATACAGCCACCAAAGGGGTACTCAATGAGTTGTTGGCACTCAGACATCGAGCCTCAACTCGTAAAATAACATATCAAATAATACAATTGTCATCATCTCTATCAGAATCATCCCACCACTGCTTCGACAAGGAACAACATAGTCTTAACTACACTTAGGTTGAATCCATATGATAACCATATAGGGAGAGAGAAATGATTATAGGTCTCCATCTACTGAGCCTAAGGTCATCTCACGTGAATGGTCAACGGTACACATTTCCTCACTCCAAACATACATCTTTACCGATTTCCCTTAGGGTTGGTTAGTTTAAGGTTCACAACATAACACATAACTACATCACTAACAAAATGGTGGTTCATGCACATTAACCATAGTGTTTTACGCATGGTACATATACAGGGCATATCACAATCATTACATTCATGGGTTACAATACATCACATTACGACATAATGCACCCAAGGTGCAACTACAACACAATAGGGGTTGTACGATTACCAGATGCCCCTAATTAATGACATGAATCATAACATATTACACAAATTATACGTATAAGGAACACATTTTCTAACATTACAACATATGGTCAATTGCAATTACAACATGGTGACACACACGATTCATCACAACACGGTGACAACATCATGATACAATCCAATTCACTTTACACTAATATTTTTTATGCAATACATCAATACACCTTCATATCACATAATACAAAAATTCTCCAACACTCCACAATCCACAATAACATTCCTTTCACACACAACAAGGTGGTACATCACACACGAATTCCTCAATGAATCCAAAAAAGGAGAGAGAATACTCTCATCTCTAGCACATCAACAGGATAAAAAATATGCACAAAGTTACATGCACAACATGTGCATTCATAATATAACAATTAGAACAATGTTCACATCACACTTATATCACATTACTCTTCCAATATCCACCACCACCACCATGCAAAACCATCACAACTCTAATATGTCCTAGAGGTTTGAGAGCATGAACCTCGCTCTAATACCAAGTGTAACGGCCACATTTTACACACATAAATACAACAATAAAAAATACTAGAATATGTTTTTTGACTTACATTGTAGTACACATGACACTACAGGAGATCATTTAGGACTACGCACAGCACATGATACGTTTTGTACAAACATTAACCCACATAGATAACATGAAAACATGTGATGCACATCAAGGCCATTTTTCTTAAAATGATAAGGCACGACATAACGAATTAAATACAATATAAAATTATAGATAGGGTCTTCCCATGACATGATATTTTTAGGATTACACATTTCTTACAACCATGTTTTAATCTTTAACTTAGGTTCTAGTAGGGCTCGTAATATATGAATCATAAATTTAGTTTGCTTTTTTCTAGAATTACTTTATACAGCTTAACATTTAACTTATGGTGTATCTCATTAGATAAGGATCATCTACATTATTTTGATTACTTGTTTAGTTCGTTCATTCGTTTGTAGGGTAAATTTTCTTTCATTCATTTATAAATTGATAATTGAGTTAGTACACAATAAGTATTATAGAAAATAGGTTCTTTATCCATAGCAATATGGTTTAATCACATTACAAGGAAGATCGTGTTTCACTTTCCTGTGGAATAACATCCCACGATTACACTTCCAAAGGCCAAGCATCAATTATAAGTTTACTATAGTTATTCTCTAACAATTAGTTAAGGATTCGAAGGCTCTAAACATGACAACATACTTATTTTATTGTTTCTAGATTAGGTTTTATGAGTATCGTTTATGTCCAACCTAAGAGGGTTTTCCCTAACTAGGTTCATATGTCTTTTGTAATGAATTGCATAACCTATTTTCTATTTGGGGCATTTGAATCTTCGTGAGGCCACTAGTCCCTGTCTTAGGGGATTTATCTCTAAGAACATGATCACAGTTTCATATCATACATCCATTACATGAAAGGACAAGTGGGAGGACAAGATGGATTAGTCCATGATTTAAAAGGCTTAAGGTTCACATTATAGATTACACATGGATCCCTTTTATCACCACAATATGGTTTGGACATCTTATATGAGTGGTCTAATTTTTTACCCCCTTTTTTTTAAGCACAACATTTTTCAGTTACATTTTCACCAACTAATCATAACTTAAAAATTTGCTAAGTTTCATAATTAACCCTTAGTATTTCACCATAAAACCCAAATGACAATTGAGAGTGGGTATTGAGTTCATTTACGATACCATCACTTAAAGGTGACATCCAAGGTTAGTTGGAAATCTTCACCACTCAACATACATATCGGTCCAATAGGATTTTAAATCATGTTTAATGTTGGTTTCCCAAAGCATTCTGCCTTAAGAAAACAATAACATTCTCTTTACTAGCCACACAACTATCAGTCTGAGAAGGGAACCACATACGCTAGATAATGTTTGACCATGTCATTCCTAAATATCTGGTTCTCAACGACATCACTAAGCATATAGGCTATGGCAACAACCCCAAACTTGAGCTCTTAGTTACTTAAGCTAAAGGGTGTTATCAAGTGTAAAGATTGAAGTTCATTGTAAGGTTTTTTTGTTTTCTATACTACACATAATCACACAGGAAGGGTGGGTATACTCAAAGTTTATACTAGGGTGGATTGTTTCGTTTAGAGTGTTTTATTACATTTTTGAGGTAAGAAACACAAAAAACTAATTATTTGATCATCAATTGCACACTGGAATTGCACTATAAGCTATTAAATTCAATTTTACTTAACACAATATTTAACTTTTGCAAAACAAAACTTGGAATCAACATAACACCCATCTTTAGATGAACATTTCCCTTAAATACTAGAATCTTAAAAATGTACAAAACTTCACTAGTAAACATTTCAATACTTCGCAAAATGTTGAAGTATCCTCTACCATTTCACTTTATATCTATATATATGTATATATTCTACAACGACCTATACAAATTACAATAGTAAACAATGAATTACACCATGCCTTTTTACCATCTTTCTTGCATCCTACAAAACCATGTGAGCATGAAATTAGTGATAAATTGTTGACATGGTATCCACCTAGATCTAGCATAATTAATGTTTTTAGTTTCCATTTACATAACAATAATAATTTTCATTTGAAAGGAGATGGTTAGAGACATGTATTGATTTCATTTCATTTCACTTTATTTCTTAACCAAGGAGAGAGGAAGAGATAGGGAGAGAGAGAACCACTATTTTTCCAAAAGTTCAATTTCACACAAGTCACATGATAGATTTTCAAATAGTTATTTATGAGTGTCAACCAATTTCCACGGTGGTTTGGTGACTCGACTAGGGTCCTACAACTTCATTTTTATGTTTTCCTGCTAGTTGCAAAAACATTCAACTTAGGCTTGGAGGCTAAAAAACCACTTTCAAACGTGGTCTTCTGATGAGTAAACACACCATGGGTAAATTTATACGTGTCCTCCTATACAACAAGAATTCAAAGGAACTAATAGAATTTAGAACTGGGGAATAGTTTACGATAGGCGACAAGTTTTCTGAGGCCATCGATCGTAATTAGCCTAGATGCAAATGATCAAATGTTAGCTCGAGGTCTCAGAAAACCACATCCAAAACTAGTGTTCAATGGATGAACACGCAACGAGAAATTTCTGACAAGTTCCCCTATATATGGGGATTTCTCAGATTTGACGGGACTAAGAACTGGAAAATGGGTTTCAAATGGCAATGGGTTTTCCGGAGCCACTGGTCGTAATTGGTGCAGTTTGACCTAGTCAAAACTACAGCCAGAGGCCTATAAAATGCCTTTTCCAAACTAACCAGGAATGTAATTTTCCTAAACCAAATATTCTAAGCAATTTTTATAGTAAAAATACTAGAGGTTTGTGAAGACAGACAAACATTTTGTGGTTCAGGAACCAAACAGTGGGTAAAAACAAAATTGAACTTTTTAGTTTTAACCACTCCTTAAAAGTACAAAACAGAGTAACATGGATCCTAGAGAAGTGGCTAAAATTTAGAAAAAGTTCAAATGGGGTTGAGTTAATGCTTGAGATGACTCTCTACATAACAAGGAACACATACGACACTTGACAACTCTTTTACGGGGGCTCAGAGTGTTGTTTTGCGAGTCTTGGAAATTACATTTTTTTAACTTTGCAAGGTAGAAAAAAATGGTTGTTTTAGTTAACTCATCTAGCTCTCGCCAAAACCAATGGAAATGAGCACCAATTTTTGACACCTTGGGTTTATCAATGCATGAGGTTGTGGTCGTGACACAATTGAGGGTCAAGTTGTAAGTCAGTAGCATAAATTACGGGGGTGTTGTTTTTGTTGATTTCACTAGTTGTCTGGTTAAAATGTCCAATTGTTTGAGTGTCTAATAATGTAATAAATATACAAGTCTAAGTGACATTCAAAAGTGATCCGCACCTGTCTGCCTCTATCCGCACCTCTGCGCGTGCTTCTACCTGCGCCCCTACGCGCGCCTCTATCCACACCCTCTACACGCACCCTCGCGCCCTCTTCTCACGCCCACGCCCTTTGCTCACACTCTTTACTCGCACCCTGCGCCATGGTGGCTACTCAAGCCCTTGCTTCCAAAGCGAACCCTAAATCTGACCCGGCAAGAACTCAACGGATAGGCTGAGGGAGATGGAGACGGCACTGTGGGGCTCGTCTCAGAGGTTCCACCCTGGTCATGGATCGACCTTGCCTTCACTACAGGGAGATCCATTCCTCCACCTCAGAATGGTTGTGCAAATCCTAGCCAAAATCTACCACAAGATCCATTCGGGGGTGCAGAAACACCTTGGTAATAGACATTTAAAATCTGTGTTGGAAGGATCAGTTCGTGACAGATTGGAACTCGACAGAGATCCTAGTCGTGGCCATATTGGGCCATCCTTCAAAAACATTTTAAACAACAAGGAATCTTCCATGAAACCTACAAACATTATCCCATCTATTATTTCGGGGAAGAGGTCATTTACTCTGAGATTTACTACAAAGAGCATGCTCTGATTTGTAGATTTGGGGGACTATGGCCCAGCCTTCCTACTCTTCATGTGTGGATCTCTGAGCACTGGACTCCAATTTTAGCTGGAAAAATAGACTTGTATCCTGTGTGCTAAAGGTATTTTCATTGTAACCTTCTCTTTAATAGTTGATAGAAACATCATTGCTTCTAATCTTTGTACCTGCCAATCTAAATATTTGATCATTAAACCCTGGTTTCCATCCTTCAACCCACTCACATAATCTTTCTCATGGAAACCTGTTTGGATCAGACTTCCCCATTTACCTCTCCAGTTCTGGAGTCATGACTGTTTGACATCCATTGGCAATGCCTTGGGAACTACACTCGATATTGATTCTCAAACCACTAATTACACCCATACTACTTATGCTCGAATCTTGGTGGAACTTGACACCGATAAAAATCTTCCTGCAATCATAGACCTTAGAGTGCAAAACAAACTTGGTCACAACCTCTTGATTATGAAGGTCTTCCTTTTCGTTGTAGAAGATGTTTTTGCTTAGGGCACAGCTCTACTGAGTGTGGGATGGAAAAATGTCAACATGAGAAGCGTAGTTGGTGGAAGATGCTCTTTCGAAACACATGATTTTCGAGGCAAAAAAAGGGACTAGATTCAAATGTAGATACAAATATTGAATCCATTTCAGCCCCAGAAACCGAATCTCAAATTGTGAGTAGCATGAAAAATGCACACGCTGTTGAGGGCAACATGGAAAATGATAAATATCTCTCTCGTGTTAACAAAGTGGCTATCCCAAAAGGAACAAATGCGACTAAGGAAAATACTCCTCCTTTGTCTTCTTCTCCAACCGCGAAGGCTCCATCAGGATGGGTTTACGGTCAGCAAAAAGAAAAAATCTACCCCTTTGAAGGGTAACACTTCGCCTGGATGATTCTTTTCTCTGCTATTGGCTAGCTGGGCTACATGGGTCTCTTTTTTCTTGGCCAGATAGCAGGTTGCTTCCAATGGTGTTGTTATGCCATTGCTATTCGATTGCTGTATTTCTATTGTTTTTTTGCTGTTTATTTTTCGGTTGTTCGCTGACAATTTTCTGCAGTCGGGCTCTATTGTTCTATTTGGATTTTGATCCATCTCTTGTGCTTTAACTTTCAATTCTGGCTTCTAAGCCTTGGTGTACAAGGGTATAGTCCCTTTCAAAAAACTATTTGCCAATAATAAAAATAAATAATTTAATAAATATTTTTTTTATTGTAAATGAATAATCAAATTATATGAAAATGATAAGAGATAGAGGTAAGGAGGCCATGCCTTGAAATACTAGCATCTACAACATATGGTGGGTTCATTCACATTCCACAAGGTATTGAATCTCTTCTAGCATTCTGTCAAACATTTCGTGAACGATCAGAAACTCCCCCAATTTCCTTTGATCGAAATTATCTAGACCCCCTTCAATAAAACCATTTGTGCATATCTAGAAGATGAAGTTTTCCATGAGGCTATAATTTTCTAAGGCATTTGATTGAATAGTTCAATTCCATGTCTAGGCTTCCCGATAAATTATTTGAGTCATCAAGAACCTTTGAGTACGAGTTGAATCCCCACTAAAACTAAGTTCATCTCCCAAATTATTACAAGAAATTTTTATTTTGAGAGATGCACATAATTCCATCAGTTCAAAATGGGCAATGCTCTAGTAGGTATAAAAACAATAGGGTATTTTCTAGATTTCATGTGGCAACCCACATGCCCACTTCTACAAGTATGGTAACCTCCCATAACGACGAACATTTTATTCCTTTTTCTTCTAAACCATCACAGGTACAAAAAGATTTTCTAGATTTCATGTGGCAACCCACATGCCCACTTCTACAAATATGTTAACCTCCCATAACGACGAACATTTTATTCCTTTTTCTTCTAAACCATCACAGATACAAAAAGATGCAGTGATATTCATCTTGAAAACAACACCAAATCTATCCAGGAATAAGGAATACTTGTTTGGATATGAATAAACCAAGATATTATCCTTTAACTCATTTGGTAATGCATTGAATTGTGTATCGACATATACAATTTGCCAAGATTTTGAGCTCCACTCCAGTTGTTGCACATTTTTTCTCAAATAATTCATCATTTATTTCATAGTCATTATGAAATATTTAGATGAGGGGGTGAGTGTGATAGAAGGGAGGATGAATGGAAGGGACATTAAATTAGTATCCCTTCCTTCATCAAATATCTTTGATATTATTCTTTAAAATATAAAAGTGTTTCCTTCCTTTGTTGGCATACGCTGGTGTCCTGCCCACATTCTCTCTGTGTTGTTTCTATTGTTGTGGTAAGGTGAATTTGATATCACCTGAAAATGCCATTCTTCTTTTTCTCTTTCTATTCTCTCCATCACCGGATCATCCTTTCACTTCCTGGCAATATCTATGCACCATAAGCTTTGAATAGCCCCAACAATATCCATCCATTTTCCATCCAAGATCTAACATTTTAGTAGATATACCTTTACTAATGGTTGAAGGAAATGTCAGTGCAAAATCACAGCACCCCTGAAATCTACAACTTGATGGGTTGAGATTCTTAGTGTGATTTCATAACATGGAGCGTCTCTCAAAGTGTGGGACTTTGAAATCGAGAGAGCTCTTCGGATGAAGGCCGGTTCCTATTCCTCTATTTAGGTGCACACAAATAAATTGTAGAGGATCTACTCTAAACCTACTCTATCTTACCAAGGGGACATGGTTGAGAAGATGCGAAAGAAATAAACCTAAGCTAATGAGGTGATGCACCAAAGGTATGTTAAACACATGTTTTGTAATTTAACACAGACCGTAGAAATGTAATATAATCACGATGCATAGATAACCAAACTATAATGAGAGATCAGAAGATAAAAATGAACACATGAGAGGGTTGAGAATCATCCAAAGACATATATTATTGCTCCAGAGTTGATACATTACATTACAGTAGCCAAGAAGCAGAACTTTGTATTATAACTTGAATGGGAGGTTTGGACTCCATGAACTCGTCTGCAGACCAGAGGAGAAGGGAGGGTGCAAAACAAGAAATGTCTAACCCTTTACCATGAGCCCAACTCCTTATTTTATAGATGTAGTGAAGAGGGAAGAAGAAAAGAGGTGTGAAACTTGATTTGAAGCTCAGCTACCGGCAATCAATGCCGCTGCAAATCCGCCCACAATCTATCGAGTCCGTCGCTCTATGTCTATTCGGCGTGTTGAAGAAGGGAGAATGGCGGATGGAATCAAATCCGATCTAGGTTGTTGGAGTAATCAAATCGCATAGTAATGGCATGCAGAAATTTTCCCAATTATCACCCCACCTAACCTCGTTAAAATTAAAATTTTAGGTTTCCATGGCATATATGAGGTTGGGACCTTTCCAATGGTGCCAAATTTGTTGGATTTTCAGGCACTGGATCGAAAGATATGTCCATTTGAATATTTGAATCGGGTCCGTATGAAAATGGAAAAAACCCAGCTAACAAAACAGGTTTCGCGGGCCCGAAATTTACTTTGCACCTTTTGGCACCAAAAAATACAAAATGCAAAAAATGCCCCGCAGCCCCACAATTCATTTTTTGTCAAAAAACCATCTTCGGGTCCGCCAGTCTGCATTTTCCATTTAGGTGAAAATTCCTTCCTAGGCCCACCTTCCCACACGTAATTGAGGTTTGACACGTGGCTCCTAGTGCATCAGCAGAGGTGCAGTTCATTTTTATAATTTATGCCTTTTGAGCCAAAAATTTTGAATTTCCTCCAACGACTCGCCTTCCTACCTTGACTTGAAGCATGGCCACGTGTAGAGCTGGTGCACGTTTGGGGACTGCTTTTGGATTATATTTTTGAAGTTACGCCTAAGGAGACACGTGGCGCCTTCCGTGGCTTTCTCTATTTCCTTATGTTTTTTGGCTAAGTTCCCTTTTGTTTGGTGGGGCCATATGTCTGACCCGGGACACGTGGAGGTTTCGCGCTTGTTTGGAAACCCGGGCCAAATTTTACTTTTGAAGTAGCGTCGCACTTACACTTGGCTCCTTCCAACTAGCCGACCTCCTGCTTTGACTATTCAAACCCCCCGACTCTGTCCCTTTTTTGGACCTAGGACACGTGGAAGGCTAGCGCTTGTCTGGGAGACCCACTTTTAGATTTACCTTTGAAGATGTGTCATTGAGACACGTGGCACCTTCCGTGAATCTATGATACTTATCTGATTTGGGCCGATGCCTTTTTTCAAACCCTAGACACGTGGAAGCCTTGCACTCATTTGAGGGCTCCACTTAGGGCCCCCCCCTTTGAATGTGCGCCATTAAGACACTTGGCACCCTCCGTTGGCTCTTAGAATTTTCAATGGTCGGTGCAAATTTTGGGGCTCTGGACACGTGGAGGCTTGGTGCTTGTTTGAGTCTCCTGCATTTGGATTTACTTTTTGGAGATGCGCCGATGAGGCACGTGGAAGCTTCCACTGTCTCCTCCATACTTAGCCAATTTGGGCTCGCTCTGAATCATTTGTGAAGCCTGAAGACTTTGAGCCTTTCCTCGTTTCCTACTTTTGAGCCTCTGGCTTTCTTTGACACTATTTTCCTCCTTAATCCAGCCTTGCTCCTCTATTTTCGAGCCCGATTCCAACCTGATCGTTAAATTTGAAACGTGGGCTTGTGCGACAGAAGTGACCCTTAGATTTCTTCCTGTGTAGGGTCGTGTTTACTCAATTTTTCCAGGGGAAAAATTGAGATAATAGGAAGTTAAAATCACTAGAAAGCTCCACCAATTTAGAGCACAACGAGAGAACAAACTCTTTTAAGAAAGGAAGTTGGCCAAAAGAATCAGAAAATTTCGACACGATTTTGCACCTGGACAAATTTAAGTACTTTAATGTTGTTAGGAAACCAAATTCGTTGATCAATTCCTCCACATTTTTGTGTATTCCTACCTTCCTCCTAAGAGGGGTGACTAAACAACAAGATGATATTTAACAACAAGATGATAAACAAAAGCAACCTCCATATTATTCCAGCTGGGCACGTAGGTATTGCATTTTTCTTGTAAAGTTTTTCCCAGACCATTCTATTAAACCCACTTGCATAACAAACAAACAAATGTATTTCCTAATATCTCATTCAAGAATTTATTTACAAACTAAAAATGATTTCCATTATGCCTGATTGAAGCGCCTCCTCTCCTCAGTACTCTTCTTCTACATACCACAAACAAAATAACAATAACCAGTAGGCCCCTTCCCTTCAGAGACATTTCAAACCCCTTCAATACAGATGTAGATCCAAATAAATCAATTTATATATATAAAGGCAAGGAGATATTAGAGTTATATATTTTTATCTACACACAGGCCTGAATGAACCCACAATGGTCATGTTTTTGGGGTATTTAATAGTTAAAATGAGAACTTTGTTTAGCATTATTCTCTATAACGTTTAGATTATTTAATTATGTGAGTATAGGAACATGCTTTACCATTGTTATTAAAGGAATCTCATACTCTATACTTGCTGTGACTATCCAATCACGGATAAATTTACAATGTTAATATGGGTTTTAGTGTTGTTCCTCATATGGAGCTCAAATAAAGTTCTTATTTTATTATGAGAGGAAAATGACACATTTGAAATCTACTGAGGATACCCATGTGCTTGTCAGAACTCTTACTACACACCTTTACCCACTCCTACCACCACCTAACTCCATCACTTCACCATTCACTTCAAACGTACACATTTATATCTCCATTTGACTTTTATTTAAATTTTTTTTGGTTGTTTGTTTGGCACTACATCATATAATACAATATGTTCATCTGTAGGTTTAAAAATATTACATTCATAAGTGAAAAGAGAACCCTAATCCACATCGTACACCTCATACATTATAAGTTAGTGATAAATTTTAGGTGCATTTATAAAAGGAATTTTTAAAGGGTCCATACCTAAGGTTCAATTTTATAACATATTTTGATAATTACACAATTCTCTATGAAGATAATGAGAACACATTCACCCTTGATTTTCCTACACACTTTTACATGTAACCCAGTATTCAACATGGAGCTTCCTTAGCCCTATATCCCCTTAAATATTGAGCTAGTAATTACATAGAAACATTGTGATGTCATCTCAGAGCACTTGATTCTCTCAGAGAATAATCATGCCAATGAGGTAGCTACACCCTACCCACTAATCTATCATTTAATGGTTTTGAGTAATCAACACTAAAAATATTTTTATCAAGTTACGTTGTATACTGTTTAACAACTTTAGGTTTAGTTTCTATAAATAAAAAAATATGCAATGGGGACCACTACTTTAAGAATGGCTGAATGTGATGGGGAGTATAACTTTTGAAGACCATAACTTTTAATCTGACCATTGGATCGTCTTGAAATTTTCCACGATGGTAGATAATGATTAGTAATATGCCATGACCAATATTTCTTGAAATTTTGGATGCAATTTGAGCATAATTTTGGTGCTGGATTCCTTTGTCTAGTGGTCTAAAATTAGTTCCAAACGTTTTTTTTTGGTTTTTTCTAGAACTTAAATTTTTAATAACTTTTTGTATCCTTTATAGAATAAACAAAAATTTGATGTTAGCCTTCATTTATGAAACCTTATTTTGTATGCAAAATTTGGGGCCCCATCATAGTTGTTTTACTAGTAGATATTTTTTTGGCCTTTTAGGTTTTTTTCACATTTAAGGGTTTTTAGAGCTAATGTGAAATAAAAGGAATATTTGAATGATTTAAAAGATTAACTAGAAGATTTGGGAAGGAGGACCCACTTTTAGATTGTTACCTTTGAATAGACGCATCATTGAGACACCCTGACACCTTACGCGAGTCTGTCTACTATTGATAATCAGGCGATGCCTTTTTAGAACCCTTATAACGTGGCAGCCTTCGCGCTCATTTTAGTCTCCGCTTAGGGCCCTCCCTTTGAATGTGCGCCATTAAGACACTTGGCACCCTCGACTTGGCTATTAGGGAGGACTTTTCAATGGCCGGTGCAAACTTTTGGGGCTGGACAAGTGAGTTTGGTGCTTGTTTAAGTCCCACATTGGATTTAATTTTGGAGATGCGACGATGAGGCACATGGAACTCCACGTCTCCCTCATACTTTTAGCCCAATTGGGCCCTCATTTTGAATCAGTTGTGAAGCCCGAAGGATTTGACCTTCCCTGTTTCCCTTTTTGCGCCTTCTGGCTTCTTTGACACTATTTACTCCTTAAGTCGGCCATGGCTCCTCCTATTTTCGAGCCTCCAACCTCTCGTTTTAGATTGAAATGTGGCTCGTGTGACGAAATGACCCTTAGATTTCTTCCTGGTAGGGTCGTCTTGCTCTATTTTCCAAGGGAAAAATATTGAAGGATAACAGGAAGTTAAAATCACTAGAAAGCTCCACCAATTTAGAGACAATAGAAGCACAATGACGAATGAAACTTCTTCTAGAAAGGAAGTTGGCCAAAAGAATCAGAAATAGAAATTTTCGACCATTGGATTTTTGCACCTGGAAAATTTTAAGTACTTGAATGTTGTTAGGCAACCAAAGTCATTGAATCAATTCCTCCACATTTTTGGTATTAGTCCTACCTTCCTCCGAAGATGGGGGACTAAAAACAAAAAGGAAGATATTTATTGATAACAAATTAGCCCCTCCATATGGTTCCAGCTGGGCACGTAGGTATGCATTTGCTGTAAATTTTTCCCAGACCACTCTATTAACCCAACTTGAATAACAACCAAACAAAGGTATTTCCTAATATCTCATTCAAGGAATTATTTACCAAACTAAAGATGATTTCCATGATGCCTGATTGCAAAGCACTCCTCTCCTCAATACTCTCTTACAACCACAAACAAAAAAATAATAGCCAGAGAAGGCCCCTTCCCTTCAGGACATTTCAACCCCCTAAATACAGATCAGAATCCAAAAAATCAAATTTTTATATAGGAAGTGAGGAGTGAGGAGATATTAGAGTTATATATTTGTTATTTGCACACAGCCGAATGAACCCAATGGTCATGTTTTTGGGGGTGGGCGTTAATAATGAGAACTCTGTTTAGCATTATTCTCTAAACGTTCCAGAATTATTTTAATTATGTGAGTATAGGACATGCTTTACCTTGTTATTAAGGATCTCATTACTCTATATTGTGTGGACTATCCAATCACTGATAAATTTACAACGTTAACATGGGTTTTAGGTTTGTTCCTCATAGGAACGCAAATAAAGTTCTAGTTTTATTATGAGAGGAAAATGACACGTTTGAAATCTATTGAGGATACCCATGTGCTTGTCAAAACTCCTACTACACACCTTTACCCACTCCTACCACCACCAAACTCCATCACTTCACCATTCACTTCAAACGTACACATTTATATCTCCATTTGACTTCTATTTAATTTTTTTTGGTCGTTTGTTTGGCACTACATCATATAATACAATATGTTCATCTGTAGGTTTAAAAATATTACATTCATAACTGAAAAGAGAACCCTAATACACATCGTACACCTCATACATTATAGGTTAGTGATAAATTTTAGGTGCATTTATAAAAGGAAGTTTTAAAGGGCCGTGACCTAAGGTTCAATTTTATACATATTTCATTAATTTACAACAATTCTCTATGAAGATAATGAGGAACACATTCACCTTGATTTTCCTAAAACTTTTACATGTACCCAATATTCACCCGGGAGCTTCATTACCCCTAGATCCCTAAATATTAGCTAGTTAATTACCATAGAAAACATTTGTGTATCTCAGAGCACTTTGTTCTCTAGAGATATCATTGCCAGTGAGGTAGCATACCTACCCAGTAATCTATATTTAATGGGTTTGTTGAGTAATCACACACTAAAAATATTTTATTTCACAGTTACGTGTATAATGTTTCACAACTTTAGGTTAGTTTCTATAATAAAACAAAAACTCTGCATGGGGCCACTACTTTAAGAATGGGGAATGTGCTGGGTATAATTTGAAGACCATAACTTTAATCTAACGTTGGATGTCTTGAAATGATCTTTTCCATGATGGTAGATATGCGTAGTACTGTGCCCTGCCCCTCTTTTTGACTTGCCCGGTTGGCGCCTTTGCCCTCCTTTTGGGGGCGGGATCTGTTGTGGCTCCCTTCGTTCCCTGTTTTTTGGTTTTTGTTCTCCTTCGCTTGTTCCTTTTTGTCGTTCTACGTCCCCCTTTTGCTGTTTGATCGTTCTGAGACCTTACTTTTGTCCCCTGCCCCCTCTAGCCACGCGCTCCCTGCCAAACGTCCTCGCTGTCCACCACCCCACCCCATTGATACCCGCATCTCATCTTTTGGCTTTCGGTTTTTCTCGGCCCCATCTCATCTGGGTTTTTTCCTTTCCCGGCTTTTGTTTTTATCTGCTCGCTCCTGTTCTCACGGCCCACCTTCTTCGCCCCACCCCACCCCACCGCCCCCCCACTATTTCCCCGCTCTACTTCGCTTGGCCACCTGCCCCCCCCGCGCGGCACGACCAAGACCACTCTCCCTGATGACCGAACTATGCCACTCCTCACCCTCTACCCCTCCCGGTTGGTTGCCCAAGTTGTTTCGCGGTCTCTTCCCCCCCACCTCGGTTGGCCCCCAACCCCACCCACCCCCCCACACCCCTCACACCACACACACACCAGGTCGACACACGACTCGCAAACTACACACTTTCTACGCACCCAGACAACCCCCGACCGAACGTACGCTCGCTCATCCTCACTCAACCCCCCTGCCCCTCTCTTCATCTGTCTGGACCTACTTGTACTTCCTTCTTTGTACACCCCCACCCCCACACCACCCCCATTATGACGAAAATCCACAGAAACACCAACTACGTATTCGAAAAAATCCTAAGCACGACTGCGAATAGCTATAGGAGAGCAATTTCCTTATTGACCCTTGCTTGATATTTACTTCTCCTTCCCCTCAGTCAAGCAACGATACCTTAGTTACGCATCTTTACCCGCTTAACCAGCACTCCTTTCCTCTTTCTTTCCCACCTCCTTCTTCCCTCTTTTTGAGCGAGCCCGTCACCACAAATGCGTCGCTTCGACCTCTGCCCTTGCATCTCCCTGTATGAAACTCCTTCACCGGTACACCCACCACCCCCTCTCCACAGACACCCCCCCCTCTTTAACCCTAGTCCCATGACCAATAGATCCCAATTTTCAACTAATTTACTAATGATGCCCATAGGGGCTTCTTTCTCATATATCTTCCTAGTTTAGCAACTTGGACTTTTCCCTTCTCAAACACCCTGTCCAGCACTTACCTTCATAGACCAAATGCACTTTCACTCGCCCTTAAAATACCTCATTAATCCAATTTCACATTTTAGCATCTCAGGTTAGTATATTACACTCCAAGTGGCACACCCCACACTATGCCCATATAAATTCATCACCTGCCCTGCACCCCTCAAAGTCAAATCATGTAATCAATCCACACTCACCCCTCCCATTTATCACTATTCATACACGATGTAATCGTACATACAGTCAAAGCACCCTAGTGGTCCCTTTGTTCCTTTCATGCTACCCCCCACCAAAACAAAAACACAACCCCACCCCACCCATGACACCGTATTTTTGATCAGCATGGAACCCCCCAGTACGGACCGCACAACCATCAACCCCTACACAACATACATACCATACTTTACCCACACTATTTGCCTCAAACCCCTTATGAACGGTTTCGTTTGACTTTATATGTAAGATTTTTTTTTAACCCATGAACTTTTTTTCTTTCTTTACGTTTTATTTCAAAGGTTGTTTCTTCTTTTCTAGTCGGCGCTCTTGGGCCCCTGTCTCGGTAATTCATGTCTCAGTCACCCACTTCCCTATCCTTCTCCTGAACCCCTTTAGCTATTATTCTAGACTCGCTTCTCTCTGTACCTGCTGGTTGTCTCTTTCTGGCTTCTCTTCCTTTTTTTTCTTACCTTTACGAAATTCCTTTTATTCCTGGTTATCACCGCGGGTTGAGGGTTGCACCTCCCCGTTCCCTCCTTCTCACATGGCGACAATCTATAACGATGAGGAAACAAAAGGTTCTAGCTTTCTGCGTGGCCCCGAGGGCTCCCACGAACTTAATTTTTAATAGTTCGCAACAGCATACACCAATACCAAGAGCACGGCCACCAACTCCCTCCTATCCCCTGAGCTTCTTTTGGATCTTCAATGCCCTTTCGGCCTCTTTCCAAACCCTTCTTCTTCACCCCTCTTCTTGCACCCCTAGTGTTTCCACTCCCTTTGTTGCCTCTTACCTTTCACTTCGTGCCCCGTCATACATCCTTGGAGACTAGCAACTCACTATCCCGTATGCCCTACTTGCTTTCTCACTGCCCCACCACGCGGATGGGCCACCACCGTTCCCCCCACCCTTCCCACCCACCCCCCCCTACAACCCACACCCTCCCGTCTCCTGCACCTTTTTGTCATCTGCGCAAACCTTTACTGTGTTGGCCCCTGTATGCGTGCCTCCGCCCATTCTAGAACGACCTATGGCTCCTCGGCTTTCTGTGACTGCTTGATAATCTTTTCCCTCTAAATAACCCTACCAATTCTGTCACCCCCCCTCGACACAACACACAAAAGTGACCACGGGGATCTGAACACTTCCCCCCCGTAGGCTCTCTTTATTTTAGACGTATGTTTTTTCCCTGATGTTATCGAAACTCTACCGTTGCTCCATATTTTTTACCCCCCCCGATGCACCCAGGAACACCTCCCATGGTGCTTGCACAGGGCCCCTTCTCGTTAGTTTGATTCACCCCTTTTGTCTTTTCCCCTTTGAGCATACTCCCACCGAATCCATTCCATCAAAGACCCCTTCCACATCAACCAAACCCACATAACGCCACACACACACAACCGGGGCCCCTCGACTGTCTCGTCCCCACGTCTCTTCGGGCCCA
Source organism: Taxus chinensis (assembly GCA_019776745.2). NCBI lineage: Eukaryota > Viridiplantae > Streptophyta > Pinopsida > Cupressales > Taxaceae > Taxus > Taxus chinensis. Next base: position 644,486,588 of record CM034152.1, read on the forward strand.
TATCCTGCACGCCACCCCTCCCCCCCATACTCGCCCCCCGCCCCATTTTCATCCCGCAACGTACCGCACACCCCTTCTCCACCCAACCTTGCGCGGTGGCCACATCGGCGTAACTCGACACATACGCACCTACACCCCACCCCACACCTTGTCTATTGACGAACCACACCCTGACAGACACATTTTGTTCCTCCCCCCCGGATAGAAACCACGACAACGGGACAACCCATGTCGTCCTACTAACAGAAAGTGCGCGACCTAGACACTATCCTTACACCCTACATTTACAAAACCCAACACATGCAACAAAAAATCAGTGGTACCAATACATCGCCCGCCGAGCCCTTTAGACACCCCCCAACCCCCCCCCCCCCAAAACCAACCTGAAACAACCTATAGTTCTAGGGTAAATGTAAAAGTTTCTTTCCCTTAGAGGAATTCAGTGAATCAATATCCAACTACCTGCCACAGCACTAGTAGACCAGTCAAAAAATTGTTGAATCAACAAATGAGCCCATTTTCGGAAAATATTTTCATGTTTGATTATATATGTGCTTAAACTATAAAAACATACCATAAGGTGATCTTCCTGCACAAGCAGTGACTCTTGATGGGTTGCAGGGGCAGACCGGATTTCTAGAAACTGGCAACCAAACAAAAAAAATTCCCCCTATACCACCATTCGAAAGGCCGCGAAATGAACGACCCCACAAGAAATGGCGGACCCTAGACCTTCCCCCTCACCATTTTGTAGGGTTTCAAAAACGAGACATTTTTTAGTACGCCATACCAGGTAAAAGAATATTTTGCAGGGAACGGTAAATCCCCCGATACAAGCTGACAAGATAAAATTTTTAGGCCCAAAGAGCACCACAAAGAAATTGGTCCTATCGGCCTCATGCCACCCACAGAGACAGCCTACAACCTTAACACCCAGCGCAAACGAACCGAACCCCAGCCCCCAGAGGAAGAAAGGCCCCCCCTAGCCGTGGGCCTCCCGCCTTGCCCCACTACGGACCCGTGACCCCACCGTCCCGCCTTCCCCGATGGCCTCTCACGCTTCTCTCCAGTTCCGCGGGCACCCCTTTTTCTTTCTCTTACTCGTGTCCATCACCTTATTGACCCCCACCCCAACCGTCCCCCTTCAGTCTGACACACAGAGCATTGAAGCCACCACCCTTTACGTCTCTCTCCATCCCTCCCCCTGCCCTACCCCCAACCCACAGCCTCCTTCCCCCGTCGCCACCTTGTGGTCTTTTCCGCCCGACAAGACTTGAAAGTCAGATCGAACCTTTTCCTCGCCCCCCCCCTGTCCGATTGTCCCCACCCCCCACGTAAATTTGAAGTGGATCCCTCCCACCTTGCACCCTGTATGCCTGCCTCCTCTCCCCCAACTGTTAAACGTCGTGACGCCCTCCTCCTACTTACCAAACCACACCCCCCCCCCCCCCCCACACCCCCCACACCCCCCCCAAACCCCCCCCCACCCCACCACCCCCCCCCCCAACGTTTTACCCCCCATCCACACCTACACCCTCACATTCCGTTCCATTACCGCGGCAAATATACACAGCCCGCTCCAGCAAAAGAAACATTGTACCCCACACCCCTCCCGCGTCGCCTCACCGCTCGGTCCTCTACCTTTGAGTCTTCGCGGAACAAAATTATCCTCCATGTTGAACACTCACTAAGGACCCTAGTTACTCCCTGCACACAGGACCCCACTCTCAACGATCACGCATTCACCCTTATACACTGCACACATTTCACCATACTGCTTGCGCCTCCACGTTGTTTCATTTCACACCCCCCACACCATAACCACCACAGAACAATTTGTCACTCCAACCCGCGTATCAACGAAGAGTTCAAAAAATTTCGCATGGGTATTTAGTACCATCAGAACATAATACAAAAGTAGCAAACACTTATCTAAATTCCTCCCCCCCCCCCCCCCCCCCACCCCCCCCCCGGAGCACCCCCCCCCCCCCCCCCCCTAAGAAACAAACAATAACATGAAAAATATTATAGATATTTTTCACTTTTTTACACGTGCATTTTACTATTTCCCGCGACATCACCCGGTCTCCAATGCGTAACCTCTTTTGCTAACACTACCATAGTTTTAGAAAATAATGTTTAAAAATAGTATAAAAAACCCATTTTAAACAAAATCAAAAATCCTATTTTTGAAAAGTCATCAAAAATAAATTTAGTGTAAATGTTCATAATGTAATTCACTATTTACACCTTAAAGTGTGGTGACATTGAAGTGACATCTTTTGGCCAATAAATAACCCTCTAAATGATAGCAGTAAGGAAGGAAAAAAATGCCACATGGTGCCGCCTGGGCTCATATAAGAGTTTCGTATGAAGGGGGCGTTCGCCCCCCCCCAAACCCCTTACAGTGGACAGAGGTTCGGGTGCCCGGAATCCCTTTTTAAGACATGGTTTAGTGACAACGGAGGTTGGTTCGCTGGGAAATTTCGTGCCGGTTCATTTTTGGAACCAACATGGGAACACATATGTGATTCACCCACATATCGTACGTTGTGTGTGTTTGCCGCGCGCACGTGCGGCGTGTGGATTATTATAATATTGACTTAATATCTTTGATGCTCTGAAGTAAAATCTATTCAATGTACTTCACTCATCGATATAGACGATGTTTGTTTTGTTAATATCCAAAAAATACCTATTAATTATATTTTTCATGCATTGAGTATTAACTTCAAAACAAATTTGTATTTTATTACTCTTCATCAGCTAGGAATATCAAGAATGAGTGTTCCTCTTTATTACAATAAACTTACACTTAGTCTTGTTGGTTCATGTACACATCTATACCTTCCTTATTAGTTAAGATAATTAAAAAATACATTTCTACATATGAAATTATGCATCTAGATGTATTGTAAACATTTTTTTCATTTATTGTTGGCATTATCAATGCATCACTTATATAGAATTCTAATATTATCTCTTTTGTACAAGTCCCGGAGAAGAGAATTGGGTACGGATCATGATTTCTATAACATGAATAAAAAAAAACTTTAAGCATGATTGATCTTCTCTGGAATACTTGTAATTGTTTTAAAAATTATGAATGTGATTTTTAGATTTTTTTTGCAAATGTGTTATTATTTTTGACGTTTACGCCAAAAAAAAATCAGGATAACCTAAGAAATTTTTGGAGCTTAGTTTTCTAAAAATTACCTTGCAAAGAGATAATGGGTTTTCGGGTTTTCACAAGCAAGCAACATGTGTTTTAGTAGCTCATGTCGTGGTTCCCCAAAACCTGAAACCTTGCATCAAGTAAGGCGAGTCGGGTTTGCGGGACCTTCCGAGCATCGGAACATGCCTTCATCAAAAATGCTTCATGTCGATTGTTTCCGCAACCCGAAACCTGATTACTCTAAAAAATTTGTCTCAGGTCTGGATATCCTAAGCATGCTCACATGGCAGTTTATGACGAGTTGTCAGGTAGTTGGCACGTTCGACTGACGTGTATTAAAAGTGAATTTTCTTATTATATTCCAGATTTCCACGTACTTTTTTACCTCATGGATGTATAGCGCATGCATCTTCGACCCGAAACCCAAACTCGCCTCGGCGGGGTGCCCGATTGCATTGTGTTTGTTATCATTCCGTGTCTTGGTTGAAGGTTATTTTTCTTCATTTTTGTTGGTGGTTTTTGTGGATTAATTGTGTAAGGAATTCTTCCAAGTTTCTATCAAGGTTGTTTTGGGGGTTTTTATTCTTTTACATTTTGGGGGTTGTTGTCTAAAAATTAGGTGTGTTTAGGGTACCCCCTTGGAATTATCACTGTGTTTTATTCCCCATAAGGTGTTGTAATTAAAATATGTACTTGGGGATATTAAATGGTGAAGGAAACCTGTTTTCAATCATTACCCTCCCCCCCCAAAAACCTCCTCCCCCCCCCAACTCCCCCAAACAACCCACTCAAAACAAACATAAAATAAAACACACACAATCAACAATCAAATTCCACCCCCCCAACTAAAAAATAACAACAACACAATCAACACCACAACAAAAAAAAACAGCACCCCCCTCGAAAACTACCACAAAAAAAAAAAAAAAAAAAAAAAACAAAAAAAAAAAACAACAAACAAAATAAAAAAAGACGGGAGACCTCTAAGGAAAACCAAACAAACCCCCCCCTCCCACCCACGCCCCCCCCAACCCCCAAAAAACAAAAACATCCCCCAGATCTCCCAAACCCAACAAAACCAAACAAAAACCAACCACAAAAACCAAAACCACACCAAACAAAAAAAAACCAAACCATCTCTCTCCTAAATAAAAAATAAAAAACAAAAAAGAGAGAGAGACCAAAAATTTCAACCCCTCACCAAATCAAACCCAAAAAAACCCACCAAATAAACACAAAACCAAAAAAACCCCCAACCACCCCCCCAAAAACAAAAGAAATCTACTAAAATAAAAAAAAAAAAACAAACCCCCCATCGCAAAAAAAATCAAAAACAAAAACCCTCTTCTTCCCCCTAACCCAAACAACCACCAATTCAAAATAAAAAACCCCAATAAAAACACCCAACCAAAGGCCAAAATTCCCCAAAAACAAAACAACACCCTGTTGCCTACAACAACAAAAACCCCCCCCACACACACCCCAAAAAAAAAAATAATTACCCCATTTCCCTCTTCTCAGTTTTGCCGGGGTGCTTTGTAGTGTTCAAAACCCGCAGTATATTGGAAAAGCTCAAAGGTGACGGTTTTTTTCAACTCTCTGGGCACTTTCCTCAGTTGGTGTCGGGGGTTTTCTGAACTTTTCGGCATCTACAGTGCATCGGGTTTTCCGCAGTGTCAAACTTCTGAATCTCCGCACTCTATCCTTTGAAATTCCCATGAAGGACCCGGTCCATCATAAGATAAGACTGAAAGTCAGGGAGGACTGAAGTACAAATTTAGGAAGGTGGAGTCTCCCCTATCCTATATGAAAAACTGTAATTTCAAATCCTAAGTACAGAGCTCGGAAACATAGACTGGAGGATTTCTGGAATAGGGTCAAGAGATCTTCTCAACAAACTCCATGGATGAAATTCAAAGTTGACAGTGGTCTCCCCCGGCAACAGGTTTCCTTTGTACGCTCATGCCCTGAGTTCATTTAGCAGTGTGCGACATTATGACTCTGTTCTCGTTCTGTGAAAAATCTAGGGCAGTGAGAAGTTGAATCAAGTTGGAAGGAGGTTACTTCGATTGCCTTCTCAAGCTTGCCTATTTTTGAGGAAATATGCGAGAGGTGGATCTCAAGTCAGCCCTCAAAAATCTTGGGGACATGGATCAGGACGATTGCCATTTTAAGCACGTGAATCAGAAGTTCCTAATCAAAGCCAAAAACCGGTTAGTTTCCAGTTCCCAAGACTTTTTCACAGAAGTGATTTCCATTCAGGAATAATGATATCATCACTCTGTTGTAGGTCAGGGTTTGGTGTTCCCGAATCAAATGTGTTCCAAGGATGGGGAATTTGTTGTATCAGGTCATGCCTCATTATTAAAGACAAATCAACAGGGAATGATTGGGTAACTTTTATCAGTTAAGTAACGAGATAGATTCTCAAAGACAACAGTCCTGTCTACGGAAAATTTTTATATGTCCTCGTTATGATCTATGCACGCGGCCGGCACAGGAGGAACTATAGGGTTGGACACCAAGGGGAAAAATATAGCGGCCATGTTATCAGTTATTTTCCTCACTGACAAGAGAAAAGGGTGCTGCAGATCAATTCAGAAGGGTAAATGCGCCTTCTTTACGAGAACATTTGAGGTTAAAACCTGAATTAAGGAAAAACGAGAGTTCACGAGAGGCTGGGTGACATCAGTTCCCAAAATGGGGTTGTGTCTTCTTGCAATTTAAGAAGTTCACATATCTTCGAGTAGTTATGTGTACCCAGGGACCTTTCCGTTTTCCAGATAGCCAGGGGGACAAAACTAAATCTTGCGGATTTGTAGGAAATTGTGGATTTTCACAAGTTCAACAGAGTAAACACACAAGCCGTTGTTATTCTTTCCCAATTTCTATTGGGAAAGGTATACTGTTCCACAGTGGTGAATGAAAGCCAAGAATGGTCCATGCGCTTCAAGATAAGTTGAGAAGCACATGAAGCCCCGAGACGGGTTTAATTTTCAGGGAGTCTTAAGCTTAGGGCATATGGACTCTGCCACTACACAACCAAGACTAGAAGGACATCTAGAGGGATTTAGTGATGAGGATGCTGTACTGAAGAAAAATCATAAAGATTAACACTTGTGAGATTCAAACACTTGAGCTCGCTACATACCAGAGGTGCTAGTGATACTGAAAGTGGTATGGATCCTCCTATGATGGGATTGAGATGAGATCGATATGTTTCCCACCTATTGATTGGACCGTTAGTGAAAAAGCCTCCATTCCGGATAGATCAGCCTTGATTCTTGCACGCACCAAAGCATGGCTCTCCTCTTGGGAAGGAGTTTAAAGATGATAATTTTCAAAGTTGGTTACTGACAGAGGTGGGCCCCCAAAAAAGGGGGAAGGACAAAAGCCAAACAAAAGCTCTTTCTACGGGACTATAAAGGTCAAGTTGCCCTCAAGAAGAGAAGAGGAAGGATCGAACAAGAACGAAATCCTTCATTGTTCTCCAGTTGAGTTGATAACGGTGTGAATGTGCCAGGTCACCCAACACCACCAGAAATATGAGAAATTTCTTTGAAGGAGAAAATAAACCACCACTTAGTTGCCCATTTGATTGTCCAACTGAAGGGACCTTATCTCTGCATCCAGGCTTGGAGTCGGGATCTGCAGCTTCCTCCTTCACAAACCACTTCTGCCCCCTCTTTTCCCCCAATTATTCTGTGGTCATGGCCAGTATTTCTCTGAGACTCTCACACCCTCCTGCTAGGACCAAAGTAATCACCAACACGCCCCCTCCTGTGCTATTTTTTGAATCTGCTACCAACATTGGTAATGTTTTCCCTCCGCTAATGGATCCCTCTCCCCTTGAAAGTGTGATACCAATTCTCATAGTGGCACACCTCCCTGTGGACATGGCCTCAATGGCTACTCAAGCAACTATGAAGAAGAGGAGGGATTGATTGTACCATACAGCCTTTGATTTTTTGTAGCTCACTCCAGGCTTTAATGCTAAATTCAACCAAGGAAACCCAAAACAGTTCAAGGGTTTTTTGGTGGACGCTTCCGGGGCCATAAGTTTGCAGAGATCACCAACTCCGCGATGACAAAACCAAACGAGGACATAACAGCCTGACTATCAGATAACCAGTGTTGGCTCTAGGAAAAGTAAAAGGAAAGGGGCCCACAACAAGATTGACGGGATGTACAAACGTGCGTGACGTGGTCAGGACCATTGAAAGGAAACAAAAAGACAACAAAGATAAGGTAAAGGAAAGGGGTAAAGCGTTGACTGAGGTAGTGATTAAGCTCTCAAAACCCCTTGAATCCATACCATCTTCCTCTATCCCTGTCGGATTCGATTTCTATCAAGCTAACTGAGAAGATTAAATAAAAAAGGAAAAGGGGGTCGATGAATGGATCCAAGGCTTGCTCCAACAGGGGAAGGAAGTGATTCAGATGTCGTTGGAGGCTATCAATCTTGGGGAATAGTTCAGAGCGTGATGGAGAAAAGATGGACGATGATTTCTCCCACGAAATTGGACATCTTTATTTGACTTCAAAGCTCTCCAAGCATTAAAGCAAAATACCATTCACAACTCTTGGTAGAAGAAGGCATCAGCCCACATGCAAATAAGCATTTCCAACTGACCAAAGCCATCAGGTTCAGGGTAAAGATTCTCAACGAAAGCCTGTGTTGTGGTGTAAATTGCGAGATCAAGGGTCAATGATTGAGGCAAAAGTGACCTGGGGAAGAAGAATTGCCAAAAATTGTGACAAAACAAAAGGGACAGGTGGAAAGGGCGGGCAGCCCCCCTCTCCTCCCCCACCTCCCCTATAGCTGACGATCTTTCAAACAAGTCCAAGGAGTTATTCAGCATTTGAAACAACTCACGGATTTGGTTTTTATGAAATCCTTGACAGTTTGTAAAAGATGAAAATTCTTTGGGGCCTTGAGACGAATTCAGCAAAAGGAGGGAGGAAACTTCCCAGTAGTGCAAGTGACACTCATGAAACCTGTGAAGTTTTGAGTTGATAATTTCCACGCGCCTAGAAAACGAAATGCAAAGGTATAATCGAAAAGTTCCAAGAAGTTTGGAAACAAACAGGCTCAGCCGAGGAAGAGAAAAGATGGAAGAGAAGCAAAAAGATGACGATTCATGATAAGTTCCCGATTGTGGACGTGTCATTTCAATCTTGAAAAATTGGACATGGCTTTTTCATTTTCTGTTTCGTCACATTTTCGAATCATATTGTGACTTGGTCTTCCTGCGTGAAGCAAGCAAAATAGGGACTAGTTTCAGACTGTTTTATAGGGGGTGTCCCTTATTTTCTCTCGCTCTTTTAGTATAAATAAGGATGTTTATGATTCCAAGGGTGGAGATTTTCGAAACATTGGAGAATTGTGAAAGACAGAAAGAAAAACTCGGTGTTTTCTTTTAATCGTTCGGGATAGAAGTTGATACTATTTGCGCCAACTTTGTTGTGAGAGGTGTTTTTCTTAAGATATTGTATTATGTTCATGATCTTAGGCTACCTTTTAGCATTCTTGACGGATCCTAATATTCAAACATTATATTTGTGATCTAAAGCTCATATGATATTTCGTGCTCTGTGTTTACTCGGAAAGAAAATACGTTCCTTCATTTCCTTCCATGTGCTTCTGTAATTGTCATAATTTAAACCCAGTCCATTTACAAAAACAACATCTTCGTACGTGTGGATAGGATTTTCGGATCTATGTCCCAACACCAATGGTTAGAGTTAGTGTGAATTTGGTATATATTTTATTTAGCTATGTTGTTTTAGATATTAAAAACAGGCAGCCTCAACCTGTCTTTGAGGAGGGATTTAAACCAATGTACTGTGGTTTGAAACTCATATTTTGATTTTGAAAAAAATATCCAACCACATTTTTTGGCGACTCCAATGGGGGGAATACGGATAAAGTATAAAGCTTAGACTATTGGTGTCTGGCCGACTCTGTATTTCATTATTTCAGAAAGATCTCTTTCCCGATTCAAATGGTGTGAAAAGATCTTACACTCAGTCCCACGAGCCAGGGTGAATGAAATTGATCCACTCTTTGAAAATGGACTACAACGGCACAATTTCAATCTGCCCCAACAGCGTTATTCCAACCGAACCAGACGTTTCTTCGCCTATTCGGAGAAGAAGAGACAGATTTAGATAACATTTCATTCGGGATCCTGAAGAATGAAGAATAAGAATGGACGGTTACAACTTGTTTTGCGTTATCTTGTTGACACTCAGATCCCCATTGCAATCTTGTTTAGAGGATGGCAGCACAACCTTTGCCTGGGCGCAGCTTTGGTCCTCTTTTTTACTTGCCCATTGCACAAGTTACCAAGGATCACCATTAAAAAACTTCCCACGTTCAATGGGGATGGGAAGAGTAAGCATCCTGATGCACACATTGCATCTTTCTCGTACATTGCGGTGTTTTTTGTCGCGGAGTGCTCACGAAGATGTTCTATGTTCGACTCTTCGTGAAATGTGCACGTGTTGTTTTCGGTAGACAGGGCCCAAATGGTTTTATCACCTTCCAATGCTGCATCACAAACTAGGCTACCCTGGGACATATTGAAGGCACGGTTCAAACCAGATGAAGATATCTGTTTGTTAGGCACAACTTACCCAATGAAGAAGGAATTGCATGACCCAATGCGGGGACTTTGTGGCAAAGTTTAACAAAGATGATCGGAGAGATTCCAGAAAATAGTTGTACCAACTCCAGAAAATCAGACAATGCTTCTCATAATTGCTCAGCCTCCTGATGTGAGCTTTTATTAAGAAGGTCGGATATCCCAGATTTGGCTATCGCCTCATTAACAGCTATTGAAATAGAGGATGTCTCATTTGGCTGGAAGAATCAAGAAAGACGTACCCAAACTTAAAAAATAAGGTTCTTCTCAAGGAATACTATCCTATGATCCCAAAAATGGCTAATGATTTTGATTGCTTAAAAAATCAAATGTCCCAGCAGGTGAGTAATGTCCGACCGGGTATCCCTGACAGACTTCAATAACACCAAAGGTGCGCCTGTAAGAGATAGGCCCGCGGTTAACTCCTGCTCAACGGAAGGAGACTGGCAATTGAAGAGCCTCCTTCAATGTAGCAGAGATAGAACTAGTCGAAAGAAGCAGGGATATTTAACCCGAAGAACAAGAATTCCCCCGAGGAGTTGAAGCTCGGTACGCTGAGAGTTTCTGACGATTCGGCTAGCGACTCCAAACATTGGGTATTGGGATTGGAATATGAAGAGGATTGAATGTGCACCAGGAGGGTCTCAGCATTTGCTATTCTTCACTCGGATCCCAATCTCAGAATCTAAGAAAAAAACTCTTGGAAAGCACAAGGAGAAGAACAAGGAACCTCCCATCGCCATAATTAAGAGAGGGGTACTCCCATTTCAGCACAAACTGAAAGAGAAGTCACCAAAAACGGTACAAATTCCTCCTCATCCTTTTCTCCTAATGTCAGTACATCAGCTCAAGCTCACATAATTAGAACTGAGGCCTATTCATCACCCCTTTCTTATACTGCTTTTGACATTATTGATCATGCAAAAAGAAAAACCAAGATCAAAATGTCAGGCAGCGGAAACTCCAGTCAAATCCTGACAGGCGACAATCTCGCCCAATTTCATTAGAGTAAAGCTGTCCCTTCTGTCACCTCCAAAAGGTCTTTGCCAAACCCTCCTCACCCCCGCCTCAGACAAATATGACCTTGCTTCTTTCAGGAAAGATTGAAACCATTTATTTGTCTTTGCTAATAACTGGGTTTAAGATCAGGCATTGCATCATGGACTATGAGCTACCGACAAGTTATGCTGTGCCTGCAAAAGTAGCCAATGCCTTGGGCTGCTTTGACTAAGTCATATGGATGATGTTACTCTTTACAGGAAAAAACAAGCAAGTTCCCTGATTGGTCATTCCCTTTACTCTTTTTCCTCTACCTCTACGTCCGTAATCAAAGATTGCACAGTTTGCATCGTCGCCCCTTCACCGAGAAGAGAGTGAAAATGACCATTCTAGTTGCTGACATCCCTTTGCAGGCTACGGGATCTCTTGGGTAGAGGTTTTTGAAATAGTCAGAGGGAGGGAGAGATTAATATGATTGGAACAAGGGGCCAGGCTTCCGTCAATGGGGGGGTTATTATGTTCTCCATCCGAGAAGAGCCCAGGCGAGGTATTTGGATAACTAAATCAGATGACCCTAAAGCTCAAATTCTTTCGAAGATCCAAGTTAGTGATTACACTCCAAGTGGCACACCCCACACTATGCCACATCATAAAATATCATCACCATGACATGCATCAAATCAAATGTAATCAATCCCATAACCATCACCATTTATAACTATCATATTGTAATCGTACATACATGTCAAAGCACATAAGTGTGTCCCACTTTGTGTACTTTATGTACCTCTAAACACATGAATTTTTGACATCACTGAAATTGTAGAGGCAAATACCACAAAACTACATATAATTTAAAAATATTGTAAATTAATGAAATGTTTTAGTTTGAATTTATAATGTAAGATTTTTTTTTAAACATGAACATTTTTTTATTTCTTAGTTATTTATTTCAAAGGTTGTTTCTTATTTTATAGTAGAGCGATATTGGGCAAATGTATTGTAATGTAGTCAAAAAACTTATATTTCTCTATGAAACTTTAGCTATATATTATAGACTCGATTATCTATTAAATGATGTTTTGTATATTTCTTGGATATATATTTCATTTTTTATTAAATTTTAGTAAATTTAATTTTTTATTAATGGTAAAAGAGGGTTGAGGTGACCCTACCCCGTTACATAATTATCAAATGGAGACAAATATATAACGATGAGGAAACAAAATGGTCTAGCCTCTTCTAGTGGCACACAGAGGGATAACAAAGAAATAATAAAAGAAACAGCATTACAAAACATGGAAGTAAACAAACTAACAACATATCCCTGAGACTACTTCTCATGGGATCTTAAATGCATCTTAAGGGCATCATTAAAAAAATTCCTTTTCTTATTCTTGCACATAGTAGTCTAGCCATCACCTTTGTTCGCATTTACATTTTCAATATTGTGAACCGGTATAATAATTTGAGTATTTTCATTATCCTTATGAATTTGATTCTCCATTGAAAAAAGAGGATGGGAAAAAGTTCCCACATTCAAATCAACACTCAATAATGAAACTTTTTCCATATGAGAAGAATGAGGAGTGACCTCCTCATTCTTAGAAACTAAATCACCCTCGCTCTTTAAATCTTCTTCTAAATCACTACCCAAATGACCTTTAACAAAAAAGTGAATGGGATATGAATTCTTCCACCAAGAGGCTCTACTTTTAACATGTTTTTTCCCAGTCTGAAAATCTAAAGCTAAGTGACCAAGAGAAAAATAAGAGTTGCATCTGAAGGGAAACCCTTCATAGTCTAAGTTTTGATTCCAAATTTTGTCCTCCACTTTGAGCTCAATAGAATCCATAAAATCAATAGAAAAATTCAAATCAACCAATATGCGGGAAAATGTGGTATAGTCATAATAAGTCATCTTTGGGTCAATATCTGAGCATTTAACCAAGCTATTTTCATAGAAAGTAAGCAATTCTCACCCCAAAATTGGAGGGGAAATTAGGAAATCGAACCCAAACATGTTTGACATGGAAATTTTTGGTCATAGGATTAAACAAAGGGAACCATGTCTTCATAAGAAGAAAGTGGGATTGAATATCCTAAAATTTTCCAAAAAAACAAATTTTCATCTGAGGTTTTAGCAAAAAAAACAATGAAAAAACCTATAGTTCTAGGGTAAATGTCAAGTTTACTTTCCATTAGAGGAATTCAATGAATCAATATCCAATCCTGCAGCACTAGTAGACCAAGTCAAAAATTGTTGAATCAACAAATGAGCCCATTTTTCTGAAAATATTCTTCATGTTTGATTACATATGTGCTAAAACATATATAAGGTGATTTCTTTGCACAAGCCATGTGCTTTGATGGGTTCCGGGCAGAGGATTTAGAAACTGCCAAAAAAAAATTCCCCCTCATAACCACCATTGAAAGGGCGAATGAAAGAAATGGGGACCCTAGATCCTTCCCCTCTCATTTTGTAGGGTTTCAACAACGATAACATTTTTTAGTAGATCAGGTAAAAAGAATATTTTGAAGGGATCGGTAACCCTATACAATTGAAAGATAAAATTTTTAGGCCCAAAAGAGAAACAACAAAGAAATTGGTCCTATAGGCCTAAGTGAAACAAACAGAGAAGCCTAAAAAACTAAAGGCAAGAAAGCACCAGAGGAAGAAGGCCCAACTAGCAGTGGAGCAATCAAAGCAACTTGACACCTCACCTAAGGAGTGACCATAACTGTCAAGAACTTCCCCCTATGAGATCTCAAGCTCATCTTAAAAGTTAGGTGACCATCTTTTATTTTCTTCTTGTTTATCACTTTTGACCACTCGTCCCCCTTAGTTTGAGTCATCTGAATCAAACCCTTCTACATGTATCCTATCACTCCTCCCAATGTCAACCACCAACGCACTTTCCTCGACTTGTGCGTTTTCCACTAAGTTTGAAATGGTTCCCTCAGCATGTACGTTGTCCCCCACTAAATTTGAAGTGGATTCCCTCCCTTTGACCTGTTGTAGCCCCTCCTCTCCACCGTCTAAACCCGTCGTAGCCTCCCTTATACCATTTTTCCCATCAACTTCATTGTTTCCATTCAAGGAATATTCATGCTCTGCAAAAGAAAATTGTTCGGTCGTTGTGTTTTCCTCATCCTCTGAGTCGACGCCCAAATCCTCATGTTGAAAACTAGACCCTACGTCTCTGCAACAGGAATCTAGATCACTTCTCACCCTTCTACACTTGGCACAATAAATCTTTGAGCTTTCCATTTCTATCCTTTGTTCCAAGGTATCAATCGAAGAGTTCAAAAAATTTCTCATGGGTATTTTAGTACCATCAAGAACAAAAATACAAAGCCTAGCAAACACTAATCTCAATCTTTCCTTGGTAGCAACAACAATAACATTAAAATATAGATATTTTTTCAATTTTTTACAAGTGATTTACTATTTTTCATAGTGTCTCAAATGCGATATACCTAATTTTCTAAAATACCATAGTTTAGAAATAATGTTTTAAAAAATAGTAAAACCCATTTTAAAAAATCAAAAATCATATTTTTTGAAAGATCATCAAAAAATAAATTTATGTGTAAATTTTCATAATTTAATTCACTATTTACACCTAAACGTGTGACATCTGAAGTGACATCTTTTGGCCAATAAATACCCTCTAAATGAAGTAAGGAAAAAACATGCCACATGGGTGCCGCCTAGGCTCCATATAAGGAGTTTCGTATGAAGGGGCGTTCGCCCAACCCCTTCCAGTGACAGAGGTTCGGGTGAATCCCTTTTTTAATGACATGGTATATTGACAAAAGGAGGTTCGCGTGAAATTTCGTGGGTCATTTTTTGGCCCACCAAGTGGGACACACTATTGTGCATTCACCCACATACGTACGTGTGTGTGTGTTTGCGCGCGCACGTGCGCGCGTGTGGATTAATTATAATATTGACTTAATCATCATTTGATCTCTGAAGTAAAATCTATGTCAATGTACTTCACTCATCAATATAGACGATGTAATATCCAAAAATACCATATTTAATATATTTTTCATGCCTTGAGTATCTAACTTCAAACAAATTTGTATTTTATACTCTTCCATCAGTCTAGGAATATCAAGAAGGAAGTGTTCCCTTCTTATTACAATAACTTACACTTAGTCTTGTTGGTTCATTGTACACATCTATACCTTCCTTATTATTCAGATTAATTAAAAATTACATTTCTACATATGAATTATGCATCTAGATGTATTGGTAAACTATTTTTTTTCATTTATGTTGTACATTCTACAATGCATCACTTATATATAATTCTAATATTATCTCTTTGTACAATGTCCCGGAGAATGTGGTACGGATCATGATTTCTATAACATGAATAAAAACTTTAATCATTGATTGATCTTCTCTTGAATACTTGTAATTGTTTAAAAAATTATGAATTGTGATTTTTTAGATTATTTTTTGCAAATGTGTTATCTCATTTTGAGTTTACGCCAAAAAAATTCAGATAACCCTAAGAAATTTTTGAGCTAGTTTTCTAAAAATTACCTTTCAAAGAGATAATCGGGTTTTCGGGTTTTCACAAGCAAGACAACATGTGTTTTAGATGCTTCATGTCGTGTGTTCCCCAAAACCTGAAACCTGCATCAAGTAAGGCGAGTCGGGTTTGCGGACCTTCCGAGCATCGGAACATGCCTTCATCAAAACATGCTTCATGTCGATTGTTTCCCGCAACCCGAAACCTGAATTACTCTAAAAACCTTTGTCTCAGGTTTCTGGATATCCTAAGCATGCTAACATGGCATTTATGCCGAGTTGTCAGGTAGTTGGCACGTGTCGACTGACGTGTATTAAATGTGAATTTTCTTATATATATTCAGATTTCCACGTACTTTTTACCTCATGGATTTTCGCGCATGCATCTTCGACCCCGAAACCCAAAACTCGCCTCTGTGCCCGATTGCATTGCTCGTTTTTTATCATTCCTTGTCTTGGTTGAAGGTATTTTTCTTCATTCTTTGTTTGTGGTTTTTGTGGATTAATTGTGTAAGGAATTCTTCCAAGTTTCTTATCAAGGTTGTTTTGGGGTTTTTATCTTTTCCATTTTGGGGGTTGTTTTCTAAATTAGGTTTGTGTTTTAGGGTTACCCCTTTGGAATTATCACTTTGTTTTATTCCCCATAATGTCGTTGTAATTAAAAATATGCTTGGGATATAAATGGTGAAGGAAACCTGCATGTTTCAACTCAATAATTACCCCATTCCCTCTTCTCAGGTTTTGCAGGGTGCTTTGTAGTGTTCAAAACCCGCAGTATATTGGAAAAGCTCAAAGTGATCGGTTTTTCAAACTCTCTGGCATCCTCCTCAGTGTGTCGGGTTTTCTGAACTTTTCGGCATCTACAGTGCATCGGGTTTTCCGCAGTGTTCAACATCTTCTGATCTCCGACACTCTACTCCTTTGAAATTCCTCATGTAGGACCCTGGTCCATCATAAGATAAGACTGAAAAGTCAGGGAGGATGAAGTACAAATTTAGGAAGGTGGAGTCTCCATCCTATATTGACTGTAATTTCAACATCTAAGATACAGAGCTCGGAAACATAGACATGGAGGATTTCTGGAATAGGGTCAAGAGCTCTTCTCAAACTCCATGGATGAAATCAATAGTTGACAGTGGTCTACCCCTTGCAACAGGTTTCCCTATGTCCGCTCAGTGCCCTGAGTTCATCTTAGCATGTGCTTCGAATTATGACTCTGCTTCTCGTTCTGTGAAAAACTAGGCAGGAGAAGTTGTAATCAAGTTGGAAGGAGGTTACTTCGATGACCTTCTCAAGCTGCCTAATTTTGAGGAATATGGAGAGGTGGATATCAAGTCAGCTCAAAAATCTTGGGACAATGATCAGGAAGATTGCATTAAGCACGTGAATAAGAAGTTCCTAATCAAAGCCAAACCGGTTGTTTCCAGGTTCCCAAGACTTTTTCCCAGAAGTGATTTCATTCAGGAAATCAATGATATCATCACTCTGTTGAGTCAGGTTTTTGGTTTTCCCGAATCAAATGTTTTCCAAGGATGGATGTATCAGTTCATGATCATTATTAAGAAAAATCAACAGGGAATTGATTGGGGTACTCTTATCAGTAACGAGATAGATTCTCAAATGACAACAGTCCTGTCTACGGAAAATTTTTATATGTCCTCGTATGTCATCTATGCAGCGGCCGGCATGAGGAACTATCCGGGTTGGACACCAAGGGGAAAAATATAGTGGACCATGTTTATCAGTATTTTCCTCAACTGACAAGAAAAGGGTCTGCAGATCAATTCAGAAGGGTAAATGACGCCTTCTTTTACGAGAACATTTGCAGGTTAAACCCTGAATTAAGGAAAACGAGAGTCTCAGATGAGGCATGGGCTGAAGTTCCAAAATGGGGTTGTGTCTTCTTGCAATTTAAGAAGTTCACATATCTTCGAGTAGTTATGTACCCAGGGGATCCTTTCCGTTTTCCCAGATATCCAGGGGACAAACTAATCTTGATGGATTTGGTTAGGAAATTGTTGGATTTTCACAAGTTCCAACAGAGTAAACACAAGGCCGTTGTATCTTTCCCAATTTCTATTGGAAGGTATACTTGTTCCACAGTGGTGAAAGCCAAGAATGTTGTCCATGAGCTTCAAGATAAGTTGAAGAAGCACATGAAGCCCCGAGACGGGTTTAATTTTCAGGGAGTCCTTAAGGCATATGGAACTCTGCACCTACACATACCAAGCATAGAAGACATCTAGATTGATTTACGTGATGAGGTTGCTGTCTGAAGAAAAAATCATAAAAGATTAACACTTGCTGAGATTCAAACACTTGAGCTCGCTAACATACCAGATGGTGCTAGTGATAATGAAAGTGTTCTGGATCCTTCCTATGATGGATTGAATGAAGATCGATATGTTTTCCCACCTATTGATTGGACCGTTAGTGAAAAAGCCTCCATTACGGATAGATCAGCCTTGATTCTTGCACGCACCAAAGCATGGCTCTCCTCTTGGGGAATGAGTTTTAAAGATGATAATTTTTCAAAGTTGGTTACTGCAGAGGTGGGGCCCTCCAAAAAGGGAAAGGACAAAAGATCTTCTAAGGGACCTATAAAGGTCAAGTTTGTCAAGAAGAGAAGAGAACAAGAAATCTCTTCAATTGTTTCTCCAGTTGAAACGGTGAATGTGCCAGAATCACCAACACCACCAGAAATATGAGAAATTTCTTTGGAAGGAGAAGTAAACCAACCACTAGTTCCGCCATTTTTTGATTGTCCAACTGAAGGGACCTTATCTCTTGCATCCCAGGCTTTGGAGTCGGGATCTGCGCTTCCTCCTTCACAACCACTTCTGCCTCCTCTTTCCCCATCTACTTCTTTGGTCATGGCCAGTATTTCTCTGGACTCTCACACCTCTCTGCTAGGACCAAAGTAATCACCAACACGCCCCCTCCTGTGCCTATTTTTATTGAATCTGCTACCACATTGGTAACTGTTTTCCCTCCGCTAATGGATCCCTCTCCCCTTGAAAGTGTGATACCAACTTCTACAATAGTGGCAACTCCCTTTGACATGCCTCAATGGCTACTCAAGCAAACTCTGAAGAAGAGGAAGGTGATTGTACCCATACCAGCCTTTGATTTTAGCTCACTCAAGGCTTCTACTGCTAAATCAACCAAGAAACCCAAAACAGTTTCAAGGGTTTTGGTGGACGCTTCAGGGCATAAGTTTGCAGAGATCACCACTCCTGCGACTGACAAAACCAAAGAGGACATAACAGCCTCTGACTATCAGATAACCAGTGTGGCTCTAGGAAAAGTAACAGAAGGGGCACAACAAGATGCACGGGATGCTACAAACGTGCTGTGTCAGAAATTGAAGGAAACAAAAGACAACAAAGATAAGCTTAAAGGAAAGGTGGAGCAGTTGACTGAGGTATTGCTTAAGCTCTCAAAACCCCTTGAATCCATACCATCTTCCTCTATCCCTGTCGGATTCGATTTCTCATCAATGCCTATAATTGAGAAGATTAATAAAAAAGGAAGGGTGGTCGATGAATGGATCCAAAGGCTGCTCCAACAGGGGAAGGAAGTGATTCAAGATGTCGTGGAAGTCTATCAATCTTTGGGGAATATTCAGAGTGATGGAGAAAAGATGGACGATGATTTCTCCCAAGAAATTGGACATCTTTATTTGACTTTCAAAGCTCTCCAAGCATTAAAGCAAATACCATCACACCTCTTGGTAGAAGAAGGCATCAGCCCACATGCAAATAAGCATTTCCAACTGACCAAAGCCATCAGGTTCAGGGTAAAGATTCTCAACGAAGCCTGTGGTAAATTGAGAGAATCAAGGGATCAATTGATTGATTGGCAAAAGTGACCTGGAAGAAGAATTGCTGAAAAATTGTGCAAAAGTGTCAGTTGGAAATTCGGGCATCCTATCAGCTGACGATCTTTTCAAACAAGTCCAAGAGTCTATTCAGCATGAACCAACTCACGGATTTGGTATTGAAATCATTGACAGGTTTGTAAAGATTGAACATTCTTTGGAGGCCTTGAGAAGACTCAGCAAAAGATTGAGGAAACTTCCCAGTAGTGCCAGTGACACTCATGAAACCTGTGAAGTTTTGAGTGATCATTCCACTGCGCCTGACGAAAACGAAATGCAAGGTATAATCCGAAAGTTCCAAGAATTTTGGAACAAACAGGCTCAGCTCGAGGAAGAGAAAGATGAAGAAGCAAAAGATGACGATTCAGATTAAGTCCCGATGTGACGTGTCATTTTCAATCTTGAAATTGACATGTCTTTTTCATTTCTGTTTCGTCACATTTTCGAATCATATTGTGACTTGGTCTCCTGCGTGAGAGCCAAGCAAAATAGGACTCTTTTTAAAAGACTGTTTTATAGGGTTTGTCCTATGTTCTCTCGATCTGTTATTATTATATAAATAAGGGATGTTTATGCATTCCAACGGGTGGCGATTTTCGACCATTGGGAGCTATTGTGAAGAAGAACAACTCTGTGTTTTCTTTTAATCGTTCAGGAATAGAAGTTGATACTATTTTCGCCAAAACTGTGTGTTGTGAGAGGTTTTTTTCTTCTTAAGATATTGTTCTTATGTTCAGGATCTTAGGACTAGTCTTTTTTAGCATCTTGACGATCCGAATAATTCAAACATATATTTGTGACTAACGCTCATATGATTATTTCGTGCCTGGTGTTTACTCGATAAGAAAATACGTTCCTCTCATTTCCTTTCCATTGTGCTTCTTTCATTTTGTTAATAATTTCTAACCCATCCATTTACAAAAACAACATCTTCGCATCGTGTGGATATGGATTGTCGGATTCTATCCCAACACCAATGGTTAGGATAGTGTGAATATTGTATATATTATTTATGCTAGGTTTTAGATTAGTAATAAACAGCAGGCCTCACTGTCTTTGAGGAGGGATTTAAAACCCAGTAATGTGGTTTGAAAACCTCATATGTTGGATTGAAAAAATATCCAACCAACATTTTTTGCGACTCCACTGGGAGAATAAGGATATTAATAGTATTAAAGCTTATTACTCTTGGGTCTGGCGACTTCTTGTAGTTTCCTTATTTTTCAGAAAGATCTCTTCCCGATTCAAACTGGCCTGAAAGATCTTCACTCGCCCACCGAGCTCAGGGTGAATGATTCCACTCTTGAATTGCTACAACGGCACAATTCAATCTTTCCCCAACAGCTTATTCCCAATTTTCCGAACCAGAGTTCTTCGCTATTCGAGGAAAACCGGATCCCTGAAGAATGAGACGTGTCTACAACTTGTTTTGAGTTATCTTGTGACCACTCAAGCTCCCCATATTGCACTCTTGTTAGAAGGATGGCAGCACAACCTTTGCCCTGGGGCGCAGCTAGCTATTGGTCCCTTTCTTTAACTCTGCCATGCAACAAGTTACCACATGGATCACATAAAAACATTCCAACAGTTCAATGGGAGGGGAAGTAGCATCCTGATGAAAAATTGCATCTTTCTTGTAGCATGGGGTCTCGGAGTAGCTCACGGAAGATTTGTCTCTGTCGACTCTTCGTTGAAATGTTGCCCACGGTTTTGTTGTTTGTATTGGTGTAGCAGCAAATGGTTTATCACTTCCAAATGCATTTGATCACAACTAGGGGGGGGCTACCATGCGGACCAGATTTTGAAGCACGTTTCAAACCAGATGAAGATTATCCATGCTTTGTTAGCAACAACTTACCCATATGAAGAGGAATTGCATGAACCCATGAGGGACGTGTGGCAAGTTCAGAAGTTGATATCAAGTTGGAATGAAGGACTTGTTACTTCGATTGACCTTCTTCAATGAGGCCTAATTGCCCAGTGAATAGGGAGAGGTGGATATCAAGTCAGCTCAAAAATCTTGCGGACAATGATCAGGAAAGATTGATTAAGCACCTGTGCTTTTTTTTTTAATAACGCATCCAGTTCCTAATCAAAGCAAAACGGCTGTTTCCAAGTTACCCATAGACTGTTCCCTAGACAAGCTGATTTCCATTTAGGAAAATCAATCGATATCATTCAATCTGTTGAGTTCAGGTTTTTGGTTTTCCCGAAATTTCAAAATGTTTTTTCCAAGGATGGATGTCATCATTCATGATCCATTATTCAACAAAAATCAACAGGGGAATTGATTGGGGTTACTCTATCTTAGTAAAGAGATAGATAGATTGCCTCAAATGGGAAACAGTCCTCGTCTACGGAAAAGTGTATATTCCTCGTATTGTCATCTATGTCCGTGGCTGGTCCTTCATGAGGAACATCCCTGGGTTGGACACCAATGGGACACAAGACAGTGGTACCAGTTTATTCTTTTACCCGTATTTTCCTGAAGACAAGAATAAGACGGTCCGAGACAATTAAAAGGTAAATGACGAATTCTTTCACGGAACATTTGCAGGTTAAACCCTTAATAATTAGGAAAAACGGAGTTTCTCAGAGCGGCAGGGCTGAAGTTCCAATTTAATGGTCGGATTGTGTTCGCTTTGCATTTAAAAGTTCAATATCTCGAGTAGTCAGTAACCAGGGGGTGTTTTGATCATTTTGTTGCCCTGCTACTAGGGTCCGGGTTACAAAACTATCTTGATGGATGGTTAGGTTAATTGTTGGTTTTCATTCAAGTCTCCAAACAGAGTAACACCTTTAGGTACGAGTTTCTTCCCCAATTTTCTATGGAAGGTTATACACCTCTGTTCCAGAGTGGTGAAATTGCCAGAATGTTGTCCTATTTATGGCTCACGATAAGTTGAAAGATAGAATTGCACATGACAGCCCCCGAGATGGGTTGATTTCGGGGTGTCTTCAGGGATAATGAACGCGCACCTGCATCGTGTACCAAGCATAGAAGACATCTGGATTTGGCATTTACGTGATGAGGTTGCTGTCCGAGAAAGATCACTGCAGCTATGGACACTGCGCTCGAGATTCAAACACTTGAGCTTCGCTAACATACCAACATGGTCCCCGCTAGCGAAACGCAAGTGTTCGGGCTCTCTTGACTATGATGGATGACATGAAGACCCGCGATATTGGTTGCCCACCCTATTGATTGGTTTTGTCAGTGTTGAAAAATCTCTCCGTTACGGATAGATAGCCTTCCGGGCATTCTTGGACGCACAAAGCATTGGCTCTCTCTTGGGGAATGAGTTGTTCAAAGATGTATAATTTTTCACAAAGTGGTTACTGCAGAGAGGCACCCCGGGCGCCCTCCACACCAAAACGGGAAAGCGACAAACAAGATCTTTAAGACCCTCATAAAGGTCAAGTTTGTCAAGAAAGATAGAGATTACGAGCAATTCAGATTAATCTCTTTTAATTTGTTTCCTCCAGTTGAAATGGTGAATGTGCCAGAATCACCAACACCACCAGAAATATGAGAAAATTTCTCTGGGAAGGAAAGTAAACAACCGCTATAGTTAGTTCTACCATTTTTTGATTGTCAACTGAGGGACAATCTCTTGCCTCCCAGGATTGGGAGGCGGGATCTACGCTTCATCCTTCATAACAACTTCTGCTCCCTTTTCCCCATCTATTTTTCGATCCTGGCCAGGATTTCTCTGGAACTCTCACCCTCTCTACTGGACCAAAATAATCACAAAACATCCCCTCCTGTGCCTCTTGTATGGAAAGCTGCCTACAACATTGGTACACTATTTCCCTCCGCTTAATGGATCTCCTCTCCCCCTGGAAAAGTGTGATACCAACTTCTACAATAGTTGGCAATCCCTAACATGCCTCAATGGCTACCGAGGCAAACTCTGAAGAAGAGGCAGGGTGATGATTGTACCCATACTAGCCTTGATTTTGCTCACTCAAGGCTGTCTACTGCTAAATCAGCCAAGAAACCCAAAACAGTTTCAAGGGTAGTTTTGGTGGACGCTTCAGGGCATAAGTTTGCAGAGAAACAACTCCTGCGACTGACCAAAACCAAAGAGGACCATAACAGCCCTCTGCTATCAGCATAAACCAGTGTGGCTCTAAGGTTAAGTGACAAAACAGACGAAGGGCAAACAAGATGCACGGGACTGCTACAAACGTACTGTGTCGAAATTGAAGGAAAAAAAGCCCCCCCCCCCCCCCCCCCTCCAAACCAAAACAAAAAAAAAAAAAAAAGGAAACCCCCCCCCCCCCCCCCCAAAA
Source organism: Taxus chinensis (assembly GCA_019776745.2). Taxonomy (NCBI): domain Eukaryota; kingdom Viridiplantae; phylum Streptophyta; class Pinopsida; order Cupressales; family Taxaceae; genus Taxus; species Taxus chinensis. The sequence continues at coordinate 644,510,134 of CM034152.1, forward strand.
AAAACAAACCCCTCTCCCCCAACAACAACAAAAAAAAAAAAAAAACACAACAAAACAAAAGACAACAAAGATAAAAGAGAAGCTTTAAAGGAAAGGTGGAGCGTTGACTGGTAGTGCTTTTAAGCCTCTCAAAACCCCTTGTAATCCAATCCATCTTCCTCTGTCCCTGTCGATTCAATTTCTCCAGCAGCTTGACTATAATTGAGAAGATTAATTAAAAAAGGCGGAGAGGGTGGTCGATGAATGGATCCAAAGGCTGCTCCAACAGGGGAAGGAAGTGATTCAAGACGTCATGGAAGTCGGATCAAGCTTGGGGGAGGGAAATCAGAGTGATGGAGAAAAGATGGACGTGATTTCTCACAAGAAATTAGAAATTGATTTGACTTCGAAGCTCCCAGGCATTAAAGCAAATACATCACCCACTCTTGGTAGAGAAGGCATCATCCCAACATGCGGAAATAAGCATTTCCAGCTGACCAAAGCCATCAGGTTCAGTGTAAAGATTCTCAAGAAGCATGTTGTAAATTCGACTTCGCCCCGATTTTTGGAGAATCAAGGGATCAATGGATTGATGGCCCAAAGTGACCTTTTGGAAGAAGATTTATTGCTCTGAAAAGTTGGCGCAAAGTGTCAGTGGTTAAATTGTGGGCATCCTATCAGCTGACGATTTTCTTTTCCACTTAAAGTCCACGAGTCTGTCATGTCCATGGAATACCAACTAACGGATTTGGTTATTGAAACATCATTGGACCATGGTTTGTAAAGATTAACTTTAAAATTTCTTGGACGGGCCTTGTGAGAAAAGACCCCCTCAGCAAAAAGATTTGAGGAGGAACCTTCCCGGTTGGCTTAGTGCCCAGTGAACAATCATGAAAATCGAAGTTTTGATGTGATCATTTCCCAACTGGCCTGACGAAAATCGAAATGTAAATTTTTTTTCCGGTCATAATCCTGGAAGTTCCAAGAAGCTTCATGGAACAAACAGGCTCCCCCGTTTACCGGAAGAGAAAAGATGAAGGAAGCAAAACGATGACGATTCAGAAAGTCCCGATGTGACGGGTCAGTTCAATCTGAAATTAACACTTGTCTTTTTCATTTCTGTTTAGTCCAGTTTTGAATCATATGCGGACTTGGTCTTCTGCGTGAGAGCAAGCCCCAAAATAGGGCCTCTTTTTAAAACACTGTTTTATAGCGGTTTTGTCCTAATCCCATCTCAAATCTTTTCATTATAAATAAGGGATTGTTATGCATTCCAACGCCCTGCTCCCGGTGGAGTTCTTCATGGAACATGGGATTGCTATTGTGACAAGAAGAAAAACTCTGTGGTTTTCTTTTAACGTTCCGAGGATAGACGCTTGATACTATTTTCGTAATACTTTGTGGTGTTAGAAGAGTTGTTGTTTTACTTAAGAATTCCCGTTCTTTGTTCATGATCTTAGGCATTCTTTGTTAGCCATTTGAGATTCCCTAATACAGTTCACAACATTATTTTGGTTCCCCCCACATCTGGTGAAAGCTCAGTATGATTATGGTCATGCTCTATGTTTACTTTCGAAAGAAATTACGTTCCTCTCATTTCCTTTTACTATTGCTTGATTCTTGTCTCTTCTGTTAATAATTTCCGACCCAGTCCATTACAAAAACAAACATATTCGCATGTGTGGATATGGAGTTTGGGATTTATCCCAACACCAATTGTTAGATTAGTGTGAATAATTTGTATATATTATTTATGTTGTGTTGGAGAGTAGTAATAAACAGGTAGCCCGAACCGTGTCTTTGGAGGAGGATTTAATAATCCATCGTACTCTGGTTCGAACTTCTCATATCTTTTTTTCTGGTCATTGGACAAAAATTTATCCCAACCAACAATACATGCCACTTAATAATTCTCGGCATTGATTCCAAAACTTTCTTATAAAATTAGGATTTTTACATTATGTTTTCCATATGCAATATAATACTTCTATATTTATAGATAATTCAAATTAGAACCTTTTTTAACAGGCTAAACAACAAAATAATAAATATGAAAAAAAAATGACAATAAAAATAGGTTGGAACTTTTCATTTAAACAAAGGGTCAACTAAATAATAGGGATGAGACTTGAGGATACTTGAAAACACAAAAATTAGTGTTTTGGGGGCTCTAACCAAGATATCATAGGTAATTAAAATAACATTCAAAATACTTAGTATTGAAGATGGATTAATGTTACCCCACACTAGTTTCTTTAATGGTATATCCCATCAGATTCCTCGCATCTCCAAATTGGTATTTAAGTCCTTTGTAGTGAGTTATGATATTAGACTGTCTCTGGTGAGAGGTAAGACCGGATTTTTTGGTAGCTTATTATTGGCACCGAAGTTGGCGACCATGCCCAGCCTCACTAATTCCTTTTCCATTGAAACACATCGCCCTGCCTAGTAGTGAAAACTTCTTCACTTGCCATCTTTTTTTACTCTGGCTTTTGTGCATTTCTCTTCATCGCCTTACAATAGGCACGTGCAAACATTAACACTGGAAAGAAGGCAATTTTGTTAAAATGTTATAGGGAATATAGCTTTTCCCCACATACGTCTTTATTAACAGGATTTCAAAAGAGTGGAATAGTGTGCACCGTCGGAATTGTATGACGTTTCGAACGTGGATGGTTACTTGACCCACTAGCGGATCCTCCTAAACTTGATTTCATTTAAATTTATCATTTATTTGTACCTTCTCGACATGGATGGATCCTCCAATCCAGAAGGAAAGAGTATATTGAAATTGTTCAAGACTTAATTTAAACGCAAAGAATTTGAGCCATCTGTGAATTTACTATTGTATCTGGAACTTCAATGACAGCCCTTTTCTTTTCTTTCCAAGGAGGCCATACAGAAGTATAATCTCGTTAGTGTACGCGTTTCTTGGTTTGATGTTCATCGTTGTTAGAAGTCTGTTTTTCGTTTGGGAATCTACATTGGCTTTAAAGTGGTTTGGTTCTAAGATTGTAATGTCTATGACTTATTAAATTAATTGATCAGATGAACTTAAATAGTAATACGCATGTGTTTCATTTGTTATGATGTGATAAGCCCTGAACCGCAACGTATAGTTATTTGATTTGAGTGTATAGTTTATTTACTTTTTGTACTTTGAGGTTGATAAAGGGGTTCGATTGATGTTGTAATGGTAGATAACTATAGTTTGATTTCCACACAGTAATTTTTGGAAGGTGTTTTGACAATTTCAATTACCCTTCTGCCCCTTTTTTTCCTTTCCCCCCTTTCTTTTTCCTTCCCCTTTTTTTTCTTTCCCATTTTTTCTCTTTTTCCCCCCTTTCAACTTTCTCCCCCCTTTCTTTTTTTTTTTCCTGTTTCTTCCTTCACCTCCTCTTTTTTCCCTTTTTCTTTTTTCTCCCCTCTTTTTTTCCCTTCCCCTCCCCTCCCTCCCCTTTACTTGTTATAAATTCGTACCGGATTACATGTGATAATATTTTCGATAGTTAATTTAATTTTATAGTTGTGTTTTGTTTGAAGAAACATTTATTATACAATGTAAGGGGTGAATTGATAGTTGTAGTGTAGGACTTAGTTGAAACATTACATTGAAATGTTGTATGTGTACATTTAATTATGTTACAGATTCGTACATTTAAGTTGCATATCATATTTGAACACATCAAATAAATGAAGGCCTATACTTACACATAATGAGACATGTATACATGTCAGTTTTATAATCATGAATGGTAGCCTTTAGTGGCAATTTTAGTTCACTAAACATGATTACATTTTGGATACCCCTTTCTAACGATTTGGTGCCGCTTTGGATAGAAGAAGTGTTGAGTAGAGTAGTAGTGAGGTGTATTAAAGCAGAGGGTAGGAAATTACGGATCTGGGTTAAGTGATAGTAGCTATTTCCCCGTCAGTGCTTCCTTAGTTATTCTTGCTCCGGAGTTGTGGACATTTTTTCTCTCCTCACTGTGCCTATAATCTTGAGTATCACTCTCGATTACCTGTACCCACAAAGAACGGCGGACAAATTACACAAATTTGCAATAACGAGGGACACTCCAAAGAAATGCTGTGAACGTCAAACATGCCATTTCTTTCAGTGGTTCCAAGTCGTAGGCCTTGGGTCATGTGGAAAAGTAAGTCTCTGCGACCTGCTTCGGAAGTTATGTTACCACCAGGCACCTTTTGATCGGAAATTTTGTAATCGATTCACCCTTAAATAGTTTATCGGGAATATGCCTTAAGGGTTGGAGGTTTTCCCGATCCCCCCCAACATTCCATTGGGCTGTTCCTGTATCTATCAAATTGACAACAAATAAAGGAATGTTGGTGGTTGCAATCTGATGCATCGTAGACATATCGATGATTGTTCTCTTCCCCCCCCCTTACCCTCCAGTACCATTTCACGAGGCCCACGTCAACCCATGAGAATTTGAAAAATGTAAATAGCATGATTTTTAGGCCTTGCTTAGACTCTGTGGTTAGCATTCTTCAGTAGTTGTATTTGAGGCACAAAGATTGGAATGTCAAGGGTCGTAGAGTGTGGTCGTCCCTGTAAGTTGAACAGATTATTAGAGATTTAATTTTCTCTGTCAATATATACTCCCACATACATTACATTGAATAGTTGGAATGGAGTTACAGTTTAGTTTCAAAAACACTCTATAAACAACCCACTACACTATTTTTTTAAAGAAATTTATTGTTTTCTGCTTTTGCTGACACACATTTCTGTGCCACGGTTGTAGTTTTGCTCCAGTTTGCAGATGCACTCATGGGAATTCCATTCTCCTCAAATTTGTGGGGTGGTCAATATTTCAGTGCTTCTTCGTTCGGATCATAAATCAAGCAACAGCCTCGTGAAGGATCTCTAATTCGTTTAGCATTTTGGAGATGAAAATTGGCGGGTGTTGGCTCATGGTGGAGGCGATTCCCTTCGATCCAGTTTAGGCCTATCAGTGTTTTTCCTGTATGCCCGTGGTTTTGATTGCCTACAATTTGCAAAACTATTAAACAACATTGATATTTACGCTTTCTTAAAATTTCCCCCTTACAAGCGAGGCTGTATGTTATGTCAACTACCGTTGTGGGGAGTGGGAATTGTGTTTCTAGTCTGCTATTCATATTAAACTAGAGAGGGAAATAAGTAGGTTATTAGGCCACCAAGATGTTTTAGGTATGGAAGGGTAGCTTTATTAAAAGCAGTGTAGTGATCAGCCCCCATTAAGTCCAATGGGATGCTTCGAAATGGCCTTTTCGTTGGGGAACTGACGCCTCTCAGACATAATACGGCACCATCCTCTCATGCGTAGGCACGTGCCCACCAAATGTCCAATCTCGGAAAAAGGCATTGAGTCCTCCAAAGTATAAATTGCTAACAATCAAAAGAAATAAACCCTGGAAAAAGACACTCTACAATTTATTTTTTAAACCCCTTAGCTATTGCAATAATTACAAAAACTTAAATGAATAAATACCTTGACTCAAATATGTAAACCAACCCACCTCAAGCGGCTGTTAGAAATGATGCTCTTTCTTTACGGGGAGATAACTGAGAATCACACAAATCTTCTACAAAAAGTGAAAAAAGAAGATAAATAAAATATATCTAACATCTTATTCAATAGTTACATTACCAAAACCAAATAAAAGATTATTTAAAGGCTTTATTAAACCAACTGTATATTTTATATTAGTAGGGCAAGTTAGCTAGTGCTTGCAATTATTTTTGTGAGGGGGAAGTGTTTCAAAATAATTGTTACTACTTAAGACAATCATTTTGCCCTCATAGGTTTTGTATCAAGCTAGAGTTTTAAAAATGATGTTCATCATGTGCAAGAAATTTGACCACCATTTTAAGCATTTCACCTCATTTAAAGGAAACTATTGTAAGGAGGTTGAGGTATTATTCACTAATCCAGGGTTAGCGGAACTTCAGTGGTGTACTCCTGATTGTGCAACAATCTACATTGGACATTAAAGATCATATATCTATCTCTAAATAACACAATAAACTAAAAGCTTATATGAAGGGAAAAACCATTATAATTGGCTACTTGAAAACCCACTGTTAAAATTTATTCTAAAGCGTTGATACACAGTTGAGCTCAGTCACAAGTGTTGTGCAATGGAAATTTTCAAACACTTATGTGAGGAAGTAAAGTAAGAACCAAAAGTAATGTAGAAGTGAAGGCCATTAATATCTTATAATTTGATAGAATGAAAAAATGAGTACAATAACACCATGATGGAATTTTTCACCTAAGACATCTGATATGCAATTGGCAATGAAGACAAGAGTACCAAATACAAAATGATGGCAGTTTTTTGCCTTAAAATTCTAACTTTAAAATCTGATGGAAGATTTTCATCCAAGGTAAGGCCGCCTATACTGCTTCAACCCAATACAAGAAAATTAGAAATGTTGGAATGGAGAATCTAAACACAAAAGATCTAAGATTTACATAGAAGTCCATCAAAAAATTGCTTCAAGCAAATATGTTTGTTTGCATTTTAATTGTCATCATTTTCCTACATTAGTTTATACCAACATTTTAAGAAGAACGCCAAACAAAAAAACATCTCATTGTACCCATTCAAACAATACAAAATGTGGACGAAAACTTTGATTTGTGTCATCAAGACTTTGACCTGTAAGTGCCTTGCTGATGAAATTCGAATAAATTCATAATGCTAATATCAATGGATATGCAAGTAGTAGCTGATATCAGAGCCCTATAGATAAAAAAAGTACCTTGTGGAGGATTATTTCGTTATCTCACAGCACCATATTGGGAGTAGACTCCATACAAACAAAAACTACATATGATAATGGTAGACTGTATTGACTATTGTACAAGAGAAAAACTACATATCCATGGCCCATCTCTCTATATGGTATTTAGCAGTAGCTCCTATATCTACTCTAAAAAAACAATAAAGCTCATATGAAGGGAAAAACATATAATTGGCTACTTGAAACCCACTTTTAACATTTATTCTAAAGCGTTGATAACATAGTGAGCTCAGTCACAAGAGTTGTGTAATGGAAATTTCAAACACTTATGTGAGGAAGTAAAGTAAGAACCAAAGTAATGTAAAATTGAAGGCCATTAATATCTTATATTTGATTAGAATGAAAACACAAGTACAATAACACCATGATGGCAGTTTTCACCTGAGACATTTGATACACAATTGCCAATGAAGACAAGAGTACAAATACAAAATGACGGCAGTTTTTTGCCTTAATAAAACTCTAACTTTAAAATCTGATGGAAGATTTTCATCCAAGGTAAGGGTGCCTATACTGCTTCACCCAATACAAGAAAATTAGAAATGTTGGAATGGAGAAGCTAAACACAAAAGATATAAGATTTACATAGAAGTCCATCAAAAATTGCTTCAAACAAATATGTTTGTTTCCATTTTAATTGTCATCATTTTCCTACATCATTTTATGTCAACATTTTGAGAAGAACACCAAACAAAAAAAAATCTCATTGTACCCATTCAAACAATACAAATGTGGACGAAAACTTTGATTTGTGTCATCAAGACTTTGACATGCAAGTGCCTTACTGATGAAATTAGAATAAATTCATAATGCTAATATCAATGGATATGCAAGTAGTAGCTAATATCAGAGCCCTATAGATAAAGATAAGTACCTTGTGGAGGATTATTTCGTTATCTCCACAGCACCATATTGGGAGTAGACTCCATTACAAACAAAAACTACATATGATAATGGTAGACTGTATTGACTATTGGACAAGAGAAAAACTACATATCATGGCCCGTCTCTCTATATGGTATTTGGCAATAGCTCCTATATCTATCTAAAAAAACAATAAAGCTCATATGAAGGGAAAAAACATATAATTGGCTACTTGAAACCCACTTTTAACATTTATTCTAAAGCATTGATAACACAATGAGCTCAGTCACAAGAGTTATGTAATGGAAATTTCAAACACTTATGTGAGGAAGTAAAGTAAGAACCAAAGTAATGTAGAAGTGAAGGCCATTAATATCTTATATTTTATTCGAATGAAAACACGAGTACAATAACACCATGATGGCAGTTTTTCACCTTAAAGGGCCAAAATTTCCCGTTTTTGATGATCGTGACACTTTATTTGTCTTGTTTAGACATTGGTTTATTTTTGGATCTTCATACCTATGTGATTGTATCAGTCCATTTCTTTGCAATGTGGAATGTTTGTTTTGGAAGGGTATTCATTTTGTTTCTTCAATATAAATTATAATGGAATTAGAGTGCAAGTTAGTATTTTGTTCTCTTCAATTCTCACAGCAGATATCCTATTGAAATTAACCTGGCCGTAATTTACAAAAATAAAACAGAATTCAAAATGTCTCTAAATATATCCTATTGTTTCCCTTTTGATTTTCTTGAATAAGGATAAGCAAATATCTTACCTCACAGCAAATAATTCTAACGTTTCCTTTCCCAAGATTAGAATAGAAAATGAATCACTCCAATAGTTTCTTGTTTAAAAAACATGACATTGCAAAGATTTACCTCGCTGGCACAGGTCACATGGAAGCCTTAGCGAACTCCTCATGTCTGCATGCCCTCGCTCACCACTATAAAGTCATGTCATCACCTTCCCAATTCCAACAAAGGAAAAAAACAAATCCCTATTCATTCGTGTGTACTCTGCATGTAAGCGACTTCTTCTAGCTGCATACACATACTCGCCAAGTACGTCAGGAGTTCGAATCCCAATCCATCCCTCTTTTTTTTTTGCGTTTTCAAAGAAATCATGCCACTAGGAAGCTTCGTTGTGGGCAGGCCAGAGGAGGCCTCTGACCTGAACACTCTCAGAGTCACCATGGCTGAGTTTTAATCCACGCTCATCTTCGTATTTGCTGGAGAAGGCGTTGCCATGGTGTTTAGTAAGAAAAAGCAAAATTTTCTAAAAATGATGTGCAAACAGTAGTCAAATTTAATCCCTTTGGAAAAACATCTAAAAGGCCGTCAAATTTAGCATCGCTGCAGAAACATCCAAAGGTCCTCTACTATAGGGGGAACGCCTTCGGCGTAATTACTCTCTTTATAATTATCATTTGCAAGTTTTTCTTTTTACATAGAGAAATCTATCAAAATCATTGTTGGCCATATGAGGACAAAGTCCTTTTCTTTTTTTATTTTGTTTTTCTTTAAATCTGAACTAATATTAGAGTTATATTGTACCCATATACAATCTATTATTGAACAATTTAAAAGGAAGTTAATACAATTATTAAACAACGAATAATTTAAGGGAAAAATAATAGAATTATTAAACAATATGGTATGCAACAAATACAAATGTTGCAAATGTGTGCTTAGAATTTTATGGTCAACAATATTTTTTTAGTGACAATATCTTTTTTTAGGCTTATTATTGCAATCACTCTTTAAATTTGACACACAGTTATGGCTCCCAAACCAAACACCTTGATAAAAGTTGTAGGTCCCATTGCCAATTCTTATAATCCTTTGTCGTAATTGTGTTAGTTTCTTTTAGGAATATAATTATAATATTCACATAAAATAATAAATATGTAGAGCACGGAAGCCTTGGAAAATAATGATGTCATGAATATAATTACTCTTATCATTGGCTATCGAGTTACTACAGCCCATTGAATTTTTAAAAATGTGTAACATGCTTGGTAAAGGACAGCCTGATCTAGTGACCAATTTACATGCATAATAATGTGTGTACACATATCAATTTTAATGTTCATTTGTATTTTTAATATATACTAATTACTGTATTATACTTATTAATAATTATTATTTTTTAATTCTATTAAATAATTTAAAAATATGTCAATCTAACTATATTAATATGTAATGATCAAAAAAATATTAAATAAAATAGGGGCTCCGCATTATATTATTTTCCTGATAAAAAGCAAAAGTATACTCCTCCACCCAATACCAATATGAATGATTATATTAATCTTTTTAAAGGTAGATTGGTCTACTATTTTAAATTTAAACCAAAATGGCACAATTTCATTTATGGAAAAAATATATATTGTGTTTCAATGTTTAGGCCTTTTATTCAATGATGAGAATTATACTGTTGGATTGTGGCTTAATTTCTAGAACATACTTTGATTGGACTCTCTACTGACGTAGAACAACTACTTCCTATTAATGATGTGCCAATGTATGTTGGCAACATGGTTGCCACCACACTCTGGAATAAATTCAATATTGTTATATTGTTAGACACTAATTTCTGCCAACAATTTTATACAATGGCATAAATTAGGTTTAGGGAGCTATTATCAAACATCAGAAACTCATATGCTACTAAATATGATTGGAGGCTACTCATGACAAGAAAAATGTCTGCTATAGAAATAGAAGAACAAAAAACCTTCAAAATGTACGTTCATTTGTATGCGACCAATAATTTAGCCATGTTACATAACAGGTACATGCTTAAAAATCTAAATATTCATATTGCTCTTAGTTGTCACTAACAAATCCCAAGCATTCGCAAATCGACATTGTCATTTACACAACTAGAGAAAAACTTACTTCTATGTGTGGGAGAAGAAACCATGTTGACATCCAACCTATGGGTAGAAGATGGATTAGTTAATGGAGAAATTGGTGAGGTCATATGTATAGTATACAAACCACCTGTCAAACCTCCAACTTTACCATTGTATGTTGTTAACTTTACAAAATACTTAGCACCCCCTCCCCCCCGGAAATACAGACAACCCGACACACTTACCTATTTCTCCAATCACAAGAAATAATTGTCGCCAAATACCACTTAAAATGGCATGGGAATTAATGATTTGTAAATCACAAGGTATGACTCTAGAAAAAGCCACACTAGCCATTGGTGGCACTAACCGACAAGGCCTCACCTTTACTGATATTTCTTGAGTACATGCACTTTTAGATCTATTTATTTCCCCAGCCTTCTCGTTTTCTTAGTATGCATGCAGAGGCGTGTCATACCCTAGGAAACCTAGGCAATTGCCTAGGGCGCACAATGGGGGAGGGACACCATAGCTGGAAAAAAAATTAATAGGTTGGATAGGCTTTCCAGGTAGTCGGGTCTGCAAGTTTGAAAAATAATTAAAATAAGTAACCACTACACATGGCACTGCATGTATATAACCAAAGGTAATTTTGTATAATGCATAATTTAATTCCAGGTTTAATCATTAAATCTACCATTTTTCTTTAAGTAAATGCATTGCTTTTTTTTTTTAAAGAGAATGTAAAATCATTTTTTTAAACAAAATCAATAATTTATGAACCTAGTATCTTTCTATAATTTATATGATGCCAATAAATATATTAACTTTTATATTTTTATGTTTTGTTATATTTTACTTCCACGAAGAATAAAATTTTCCAATACCATCTATTGCTCCTCTATAATATGCATTCTACTTTTGACACCATTATGCCTCTATCAACTTCTACTCTCCCATTGTTTTGTTAATTTTGCCTCTTATTTATCTTGGTAAAAACCCAATATCATCCCATTCTCATGTGCGCCCTTCTCTCTGCACACGCCTTTTTCATGTATGTCTCAAGAGGGTTTACTTCATTTATTATATCTTAAACCGCCAAAATAGAATATTTTCTTAGAGTGGGTGTGAATTGAATGAATTATCCACATGCTAACAAATTGAAACGTTTGGTACTCTATATGGTATGATTATACTATATGCATTTTATTTAATATTTAATATATTAGCTTAGGAGTATATGATATATTAATAACTAGCAATCGCATGTGTACAATGCAATGTCAATGCAGAATGGTAAATGTTATTTGATTTAGAGGGATAATTTTTTCTTTTGTAGTTGATGTTGTTTGTAATGATTTCTGGGATATTATATTAGTGTTGCTCATCAACTTGGCCATGGCATTGCCTGGAATATACAGACCAAGTAGCTTTGGCCTTATTTCAACTCATATATTTACAATCCTAACATTTTGTGAAAGAGTTGTTAAATTCACCTTACACAATAATTTCAAAGTATAGAATTTTTGGCGATAATTTTTGTTGAAGTGTTTTCAGCAATTTTCACATGTGAGAAAGGACTGAGTTACGGAAAATACATTACTTGGTGAAATTCAAATTTTGCATGCATTTCTTTTAGCAGGTTAGCGGTAATCATTAACTTTACAACAACAAAAAATTAGCTTCCTACAATTGATTTGTTTCTTTTAGGGTGTTGCTTCCTACAATTGATTCATTTTCTATGAATTTTTTCAGTCCAATTCAAGAGGCTTCTCTTATTCCTAATACCACTATTGTAGATGTGTGTTCCACGAGCCTTGTGCTCGACCATGAAATGGTCCAGATCTCCAATCGTCTGCAGTGACTGCCCCCTAGTTCTCCGGTAAACATGTAACTTTATAGAAAAAAAAAATTCTTAGTTGGGTATCTCACCACTCAGTTCGGTTGTCTAACAAATATATATGATATGTATATATGTAGTTTGATCTCCACATCCCAATTCAATGTTTCACAAAGATCGCCTAATTCTTCCCAACAGAATGTTTTTCCCGTATCTCCTTCAGCTTAATTATGCATCCCAAACTCAGATGAAACTAACATTTTTGCCTCCATATAACTGCTCAGATATTTTTCTGATAATGCAGTCAGATGATAAGTATCATGTTTTTGTCCCAGAAGCTCGTTTATTGTAGCTACTTCGTCAAAATTCCATATAAGATTACAAGATTCCTTTCCAATCTCTGGATTAATGTTTCAGAAATTTGTTTGCATCGTGCCTGACAGAATTAGTACAGTTTTGAGTATCATTCTCAAAGTGCATTTGTTTGTTGCAAGCTATAAATAATTTATTGATCTAGGAATCAACAAGAGAATGAGCAGGTATGCAGTGGACTGTCATTAAAGTTTAAATGACTCTGCATGAAAGTTGAAACAACTATTCTACTTGCATGAAGTTGAAGCCCTTTATTTTTTCGAACCATTTCAATTTCATCATAGCCAAGCGGAAGGTGGACCATGGACAACAAAAATAGTCTAACATAGCACCCTTCGACCATCACAATTAAAATTTTAAGCACCTGTGGCTATAGACTATTGTCAATTTTCCTCCATAAGCATTTAGTTTTCACCTTTGTTACTTACAAAACAAATAAATTACAACAATAAAAAATTATGATGACATCATCGATAATTTTAATTGTATGGGAGGAGGGGATGGGAGGGAGTGGGGAAGGGGGGCGTATAGTCCAAGTACTGCCTAGGGCGCTCAAAAACCTTAATTCGGCCCTGCATGTACATTTACTGAGTCACCCAAAAACCAAACTCGCACATGTCTGAACCTATAACCTCATTATCCATACCACCACTCTCCATAAATTCCATCATTCTTTTTTGAATCACATCTTCTACGATAAAATTTACAATAAATAAAACCCCCCAAAAAAAACACTTACTCTCTTGCCCTTCCGCTTGCAGTACAATTTAATTACTTCTTAAAACCGTCACGTGAAATAATGAAAGACTGTAATTCTTAAAACTAAAGGTTGAGTAATTACCCAGCTCCCAGCATAATGTACTCTTCCGACCATTAATAATATACTATACGCTCTGTCCATGCATGAACTCGGCATAGTGCACACTATGTCCCTAAATTCCAAGTCATTGCAAGAATTCCAACCTCAAAGTTAATAAACAAATATTTGAATAATACTTGTGAATAGCTTGAAGATTGCAGTGCTTGCTTAGATTTTTTAGGAGGATTTTCGACCCAATGCCCATCTTGGGCTAGTGGACAACTGCCATCTACAAGGCCACTATGTAAGTGGAGTATTTATAAGGAAAATCATTATGTTTTGACAGTCACTGAGTGATTGTCTTCTGTGTATAGAAATAATGGTGCTTACTATTTTTTCCTGAAATTCTAGATTAGAATTGCACTCTATTTTAGTATTATCGACCTAAAAGAGGACCCTTCGTTACATTGAAGTTTTATATTTCTAAATCTTACTAATAAATTGGCCAATGCAATATGAATCTTATTTTGATTTGGATTAACTCATTATCTGTCTTTGAAATTTGCAGGGAACTGGTAGCACTTTGAGCCAAGATATTGACAACGATAGCCCCTTATCCGAGTGAAGACTTTCATGTTAATAGAGATAACTCTCCATTGTATTCAAAAATCTCATGCAGATATTCTTATGTATCCAAACCAGTAAGCAATCTACGGAAGAGAGAGGTGTTTGCAACCACTAAGGAGAATGATCTAAAATGTCTTTTGCCAAGCAATAACACTATCCTATCTAGAAATGTAACAGTTCAGGCCGAAGAAACAAGCTCTCACTATCAAAGCAAGGAAGTGCTAAAGCTTTTTGATAGTACATGTGTTCCTAATAGAGACCCCAAGTTGCAATGCCATAAAGAAGGCTTCCCAAGCTTAGAAAAAAAGAGAAGCGTAGTAATGGGCGAGGAATTTAATTCTGAAGCTTCTAGCTAGTAAGATCCCCCTTTTAATTTTTTAAATATGGATTTAATTCCATATCGATTTACATATTATTCATTGTCATTTTTATTGTAAAATACTTGAAATAACATTACATATTTAAAATATGATCATCATATTTTGTACACATTTTTATGTATTATATTTTCAATTGTTTAATGATTTTAGACTAATATATTTACGCCGTAATATTAAAGGCGTATTATCCCTATGGGAAAGGCCCTTGCGGACGTATTCTTGTTTAGGACTGTGTTAACTAATTGACGGTTTGACGGCCGTAATAGAAACGTTTTCGCATTTTTTTAATATTATTTAACTAAGAATTTTAAGAGCTTAGAATTCAACCCTGCTTTCGACTCTTAACACATTTGTGTGTATATTTGGCCTGGTTTGCTGCTAATTTCAGTTCAAGTCAGAAATGGGTAGCCAAATAAATTACACCATCCCGAACCCATAAGATCGTATAATGAGAATCAGTATAATTAGCAACAAATTAAATGATAAGTGAAAGGAACGATACCTAGGTATTCGCTTTCTTCGATGCCATACTTTTCACTTTTGTTATATTTTTTACTTTTTTATTTGTTGAACTTTGATGAAAGCAAGTCGCCAGAATAACTTTACATAAACCGTTGTATACTATATATCACCAGGGCCATATCACACTATTAGTATGGAACTCATTGCAATCACAATGAGTCTGTGTCTTGATTAACTAGGAAAGGATTGAACAATCGAAGATCCCGTCATGATTGTAGATCAAGCCATAAATCAAGCGAAATACCTAGTTATCAAAGAACCAGTCAAGATAATTTCTTTTGGAGAGAAGCTAGATATGCCAGGTAATATGAGTCAAGTTGTTTAGTATCAAGTAATTTATGAACTAGTTAGACAGAATTATTTTACTGGTTTTGAACTATTCGTCAGGGGAACTAGATAATGGTTTTTCTAATATCTAAGAGATGATGGAGGTAATATCTTCACACATAAGTCGGTAGGAGGCATAATTTCTCTGCAATAAAAATAAATATGGTTTCCACTAAGTGAACATGAGCTAAATTGGAGTTTTCTATCCTAATTTTTTATCACCCTGTTTTGTAGTGATTTTGAGGAGCTGACTTCAAACTTGAAGTGGCACAGACCATAGTATGAGTCCCGGCAACTAGGAGGTGGTTTGGTGGTTTTTCTTCTTAGTTCTCTTTCCTCCCTGAGTAAAAGGGTCTCTACACTATGTACCCAATGCTTGGTATATTAATTCCTTGTTCGTTTTGGGAATTAACTACATGCTCCAAGGCATCCCATGTATCTCGACTACAAAAAGCTCATATAATTTTGAAGAAGTTTGCTCTGCACTGTGATCTGAATCAAATGCTCGGTTTTAAAATTCAAAAACATTTTACACTGGGCTCCACTAGAATAGCTCCATAAAATTAGACTTGTCATTTGCAGTGATGTCGAAAGTGTATTACTCAGACCAAACATAATTCTTGATCATGCTGCTCCTTGGAAGCTGTGCCACGATCCATTAGTAACATTTGTCTCAAAGCATGATGGTAATGACACAAAATCCAGAGTGTCACGATCCAAGAAAATCCATTTTTTTGAATTGATAAGACACAGCAACCCAAAGAAGCATTATCAACAACAAATTCCTCCAATACTACTGAATGGTGTTTTAAGATGGCGCAAGAACATCTGTATGTCAGTTGTCAAAGCAACGAGTTGGATACACTAACAAACTGCACATTGGAATCCATTTCAAACACATTCCTGCCCCTTGCACATCATAGACTGTCATTATTTTCCAAATTTTTTGAGAGGTAGAAGCTATTGTTATCCCCTCATTGACAAACAACATTTGATACACTACTGTTGCTAAACATCTGTGCTCAAAACAAGAAGCATCATATTGAAGAAGGAATCCTTAAGAGGTTTTCAAGAGGCCTTATGGTGGAAGAGCCACGCCTGTAGAGTTCTTTCATCATTCCAGGTCCTTACTGTCACTCCCAACGAGCTGATCAGACATCCACCCGATATTTTATCACATTTGTATCAAGATTTAAATGCTTGCATATGACTTGGTGATTCCCTCGGCGAGAATGGCTGCATGCTTTCCTAGAACATAAGGATATATGTGTCAGGTTGATCATGAGCTGAAATCTCAAGTTATCTCAAGCCTGACTCTAATTTGGTGCAGAACTCAAGTAGCTGCTCATGATGCCTCATAAAGAGTCAAGTGAATAGATGTAGCAGCTCTGTCACTGTATGATCCCAATTATTATTTACTTTTTGCATGTAAATCCACTCAGATCATGTCAATTTTTACACACTACTAAGCATGTGGAGTTGAGGATCTTATACCCTGTTGAATGCCTTGACTAGTTGACTCCACTAGTGAGACACATATTTCGGATAATAAATCATAACAGTATTTTACAATTTTGTATGATCTCTGAAAACAGCCATGCAGAAAATTAATAATTAAGGATTTTATCCACAACATGTGAGTACTGTAAGAGTTACAAATGTGGAGAGTAGGGATGGGAGATATGGAGCCTCACAGGTTTAGAAGCATCAAAAGCAGGTGCAACCCTCAACTACTGGTAGAAGCATATGTCACTGGGCACATGTAGCAACAACTACAAGTGGATTAGGACCTTTTTATTTTGTCTTTCCACATTTTTATGGTGATGTTTTAGGCAAAAAAAGATGTTCTGTAAGGAGTGTATTATTGTATCCTTATCGTGAATGAGTGATCTGTAGAAGATAATTTCACATCTTGAGCCATCCATATTTTCCTCCACAAATTTTACATTGAGCCGAATGAAGTCCATTAAACTTCAGAGAAATTAGCATGGCAAGTCTCAAAATCCAGGAGTAGGTACAAACTGCATACTTTACCACAAAATTTCCCCACCCCCTGCTCATGCTCTTTGAAATGTAAGTCCAAAATTGATCTACGGGGACTCCTCTCATAGTTGGCTCTTGAAACGGAGCTATCACTAATTCAAGTTTCCAAATAGGTAACTGCAAACTGGGAAGGAACACGAAAACTCAAGCACTTTTGTAAACAACGATTGTTTTCAAAACCGTAGATGTGCCCATCAGAAGTGATAGATGTAGCACTCTTGCTATTGGGCCAATTATTATTTACTTTAGTTGCCACGTAAATCAAACTCAAATTGTCAATTGTTGCCTACACAATACTAAGCATAAGTTGAGATCTTATATGCTGTGCCTTGACAGTTAAGCACCTACTAGTAGGAATCACAATATTTAAGCCCTCATAATGACCATATCATAAAAAGTATTATTTACTGGATTTTGTAGATCTAGTGAAAACTTTATTGAGGAAAATTAGATAACATAAGGATTTTATCCACGACGACAGTCAAAAGACGTGCACAGCATCCGTGGACCCCTGTAAAGGATGGGAGATATGAAAGCCATGTCCTGCATGGAGAACTGAGACAGCCTACGTTACAACAGAAACTTGCCTTATGTAGATCTCATGAAATTCAGGGACAGACCATATGAAGAATCCCACGTTTTATAGTGATCTTTGCGGCATCGAAGTCTCGAGGTATGCTAAAATGTGAATTCCCTAAAACAGCTACAAAAAACCCAGAAAAATGACTGCCTCCAAAAATGGTCGAGCTTATAGTCAATCTTAGAGTTTTTCCTACCTTTTGGATCTAATGGAAGCCTCCTTTTTGTATGTAAAAATGCATGCGGAGCAACAAAATACGACCAAATCCCAAATATATAAATACAAAAATAATTTATTTGCAAAATAAAACTCACAGACGGATGTCAACAACAATCTCCTACTCTTATACCATGAAAGGAACGATAACATAGATTGTGCACAAAAGCTAAGAACACATGCTAATCAAACATCACGATCAATAAGATGAAAGCAATTCACCAGAATAACTTTACATAAACCTTTACAAACAAATGAGTAGCAATATCATATATTATGATGGAACTCAATGCAATACAATGAGAATGGGTCTTACTTAAATAGGCAAGGAATAACAATCTAAGAACCAGTCAAGGTCGTAGATCAAGCCATAAATCATTGCTAAATAACTAGTCATCAAAGAACTAGTCAAGACCATAGATTTAGGAGAGAACTAGACATCAAGGATCTAGTCAATACCATAGATCAAAGAAAGAGCTAGTCAATACCATAGCTCAAGGAAAGAACTATACCTAACAACTAGATAATATTTGTGTAATATCTAAATAAGATAAAAAAAATATCAACACACATAAGTGGGTGAGCCAATAAATACAATAAAGGTAAATAAAGTACCTAGGTGAACATGAGCTAAGGTAAATACCTACTCTAACAATAAGGACCTCATGACAAACCCACCATACCTTGTATTATGGACACGAATTTTCTATGTGTTTGGTCAGCCAAGGAAGTCCGGTCAAATAAGCAAACTTGAGGAAAACTTATAAAATTAGATGAGAAGTACCGAAGTTTCATGAAAGGAAACACACCTAAATTGAACATTTGGATTTAATTGTGTAAATTTTTAGGAATATGAATAATCTATTTTTTATCATAAAGATCCTAAAACTTCTCTGTCATGCCCATTAGCTAGTGTTACTCCAGCTTCATCATCCATACCTACACATTAACCAATGAATATGAATAATTTATTTGACACTCATTCTTGTGGGAAAAAAATGGGCCCATTGCTTCTTTTAACTCTAAAATCCAAAATACTATTTAAACACCTTTCCTTTTAATTGATTTTCTAAAACTTTTCATACAAAGAAACAATCAAAAATTAACTGGTATGTATTGTAAATTGTGTAATTTCAAACCAAACTATATTAATTAGTATGTAAGAAGTCATTTCTGATAAAGATAAATAATCCACTTGACACCTATTACAGAAGCTCTCATGAACAAAACACTACATTTTTTAGGCTATATTAACATTTAAAGTTTTCCGTCAATCAAATCAGCTTACTACAAGTGAGATGTGCATGTTCAGAACATCCTGGAATTGCTTAAAATTCCTCACTACTCACTACAATTACAAACATCATATAAACACCTTGTCATTTTATTGATTTCCAATCCCATGTTCCCCAACAAATACAGTAGAAACCCAACTTCCATTTATACATATAACCAATCTATAAACTCTGGTAAACCAAACATAATTCTAATTATCACCCCTGTTGAGAGGAGACATATCCATGGGATAGCTACCCAAAACTCTGAGAAAAGTTGTGAATTCCTGAACCTCTTGAAGAGCATTCTGTGCTCTAGGATCTGCCATGGAGGCCTCAAAATCAACATAAAAATGTACTCAAAGAAGTGCTTGGCAGTGCCTCCATTGAGGTCATTTGTACAGCCCTTACAGGTTTGCTCCTCTGAGGCCTGCTCTCAATCTTAGTCAGGTTAATATTCCTGAAAGAAAAGGCTGACAAGACCTTGAAAAGTACACCAGTGCCTTCTTCATGAGCAAAAACTATGCTGGTCTTGAAAGGCCTATCTGTTCTAGGAATCATAGGCTCCCTAGCCAGCATAACAAACCTGGTCACGTTGCCACTGTCATCTTCAATACCATCTGCAAGTAGTATTCATACCATATATCTCAGCAGCCCTTATGCTTGCAATGGCAGCAGTGTCTCTGAGATTGTTGGCAGTAACATACTCTATTGCACCAGCAGTGTCATCAAAGGCTTCTCTGGCAACATTCAGTCCCATCATGGTCAGGGTATTCTCACACTATGCCAAAGCTTGTGGGTGGCTCATCACCCTCCTCAGTCCTTCCAGTTTTACACCGGGCAATGCAAGCAAACAGTGATGTACTTGAAATTGAACCTCCCCAACAATGTGCAGAGAGTGCCTGAGAAGCAGATCATAATTCCTGTGTATGCTCCCTCCAAGAGAATTTTCCACAATGCAGAACCACCCTGTCTGCAATCCAGAGCTCCACAGCTTGAAATGCAACCTCAAACTGGTCACATGGAATGGGCTCACAGCATGGATAAGCTTTGCTTGTAGCTGCTTCACTGTAGGCCCCCGGGACTCCTTGATAAGCAACACGAAGCTGGGATCCATGCATAGGGGGTGGGGCTAGATCTGTTATGCTCAGAAGCTTACGCACTGTAAATATTATGCGTCGAGCCGGGAGCTTTGTCCATTTAAATTTAGGGTTTAATAATTGTGCAAGCTAGATCTTCTCCTTGTGAGCCTCCCTGTCCTGCTACAGGAGACGGAGAAGTATCTCTGGGAGATCTTTGAGGCAACCGAATTCAACGAAGACGAGCGACATTAGCAGCTAGGGTTTTAGGTGGTGAGAATGCATCTAACAGGCGACGGTGTAGAATCCCTCTCGATCAGATTTTCTAGTCTCTCGAATGCCTCTCAATTGGCAAGACAAGCTTCAAAGCGGCGAGGGGGTTTTCCTGCCAAGTGGCTTCCAGCAGTTGAATAATTCATTGAGGAGGAGTGCCTGGCACGACTTGGAAGAAAAAATCAAGGCAGGCCTCCCTCGATGATAAAAAGGTGGGAGAAAAATTCTCCGTCCTTCCCATCTGTGGCAGCGATACATCTAATTTCATCCGTTGAAACCTGGTGAACACTCTCGTCTCTAATATCACCTGTAAAAACTTGGTGACCACTCTGATATTTAATTTCTCCTCTATAAACTTGATAAGCATGTCTAGAAACTTGTCTCTTGTTGTGCTACCATTATTTTCAGGAACAGGAACGTGATTGCTTGTGCTACTATTGTTTTCAAGGCAGCGGCAGTGGGGGAAATTTGCGGCGGCGGCAAAAACACTAATCTTTCTAAAGAAGGAACGCAGGTCAAAATAACTGTTAAAAATGTGAAAACGTCTAGACGGCCGTCAAACCGTCAACTTTAATACAGTCGCAGAAACGTCCAGAGGTCCTTTACCATAGGGGGGAACGCCTTCGGCGTAATTTATTATGGGTTTTAATTTAGATATTATAAATATTGATAAATGGTTTTTAATTTTTGTTAAGAATTATTTATGTGGCGAGTACTATTATGTGGGTGAAATCTTTTATTATGTTTTGTTATAGAACAAATTTTAAAATGCATTTTGTTATGTAAGTAACAATCATATTACAAAATACAGAAAGGAAATAGTTAGTATATTAAAGTTATTTTGAAATAAGTGATTGAAAAAAACTCCTTTTTTATAACTAGAATTTATTTTGTAAACCTATGATCCAATATCTACAATTGGTATTAAAGCAATCTAATATCATCCCTCTGATGGAGATATAAACTAGTTATAAGGGAAATTACTGTGTGGTTTCCTTTGCATGAAAGTCTTCTTTTCTGCATGAAAGATGGTTATGATTTTCTATTGCAAAATACATTAATTTTCTTAAGTTTGACCATGCTTTCGTTTAGTTTTGTTGAAAATTGTGTATAAAAATATTTTATAACTAGAAGTATTATTATGTTTATCTTGTAAAAAATATAATCCAATATCCACAATTGGTATTATAGCAATCTAATATCATCCCTATGATGGAGATATAGTGGTTATAAGGGCAATTACAGTGTGGTTTCCTCTGCATGAAAGTCTTATTTTCTGCATGAAAGATAGTTATGATTTTTTGTTGCAGAAAACGTTAATTTTATTAAGCTTGATCGTGTTTTAGTTTAGTTTTGTTGATAATTATGTATAAAAAATTATTTTACCAAACTACCAGCACATGAATTTATTTCTACCTTCCTTACTACAATCCTTATCATCGCCCATTGCTTTGTTAATTTTGGGCATTTTTAGTGCACCCACACAAATAATCAACATTGTAGGAGTTGCAATTTTTCGCACATATAATTTAATTTTTCATGTCAATGCTAAGTTTCTACACTCACAAGGAAATCCTCCATCCAAGAATTTGAAAGCCTCCTCTAAATTGTGATTTATCAGTTAGTGAAGAGAATGGAGAATTGAGATTTTGGTGGTGTAGGTCTTAATTGCTTCACAGACTGCATAGGTCATCTATTTTTTAGGTTGAATTTATTCATAGTAGTCATAAATATTGACAAGCTAGGGGAGAGGGGCCAATAGGTTAACATGGTCCAATAGTTAACATGAGTTGTGGTCACACAATACCCAATAGTTGTTATAATACCATCTCATAGTTGTCATAGTACTATCTAGCTGTTATTTGATTTTGACATAATGGATTATGCAGAGTATCCAATCACATCATGACATGTAAGACCTCTCACCCATATAGAAGTATTAAAAATTCAATTTTCAAGCATTATCACCCATGTTCAAGTATTGGTTTTCACCATGGTTGTAGTATAACTCAAATTTATTCTTTTAAATCAATTCAAAATATGGTTTTCCCTCCAATTAAACATTTCAAAGAAAAAATGTAAGCTAAGACAAATATAAACTACATAGTGGTGAAAAAATAGGGATCCCACATGATAAACAATTGATTTTGTGGACCCCTTAACTTAGGGTGTACCACTACTAGCCCCTCTCCCCTAGTGTGGCATTTAATGTCATTCTCATGTGCAAATCAATTTTTTGTAATTTTTATGTTAATGCATCCATTTGTAAATATTTTCCTTCTAAAATTATAACTCGACCATGCTTTACATCATCTCTATCCACATTAGAAATATTCAAGAAGAAGAGGAGAAAAACGAAGGGCACAAAAAATTTGTCGCATGGTTTGGAAGGCATGGTGCGCAAAAATTAGATAGGAGCGGAAAAGAACAAAAACCACTTCAGAAAAATGACACATTGAAATAGTGGCATGGGGAAAGTGTAGAAGAAAGTAAAGCACAAGGGTAAGGTATAAAAAAGGAAACTACCAAGGAAGCAAAAAGAAAAGGTGTGCACGAGATGGTGAGAAGTGCAGGAGTATGAAGGTGTGAAATGACCAGAGGAACATGCAAATATTTTGGAGGAGCCCAATATAGAAGCGAGGATGTAAAGGAAACATGGATAACAAATCTTGAGGTAAAAGTACATAGTAGCACTGGTAAGAGAGTGACAAATTTTAAATATATTTCTTGGCGTGGTTGATAGTGACAAGCTAGATTGAAACAGCCGATTAGAGATTCCAACCACTTAATGATGTGGCATGACAAAAGTGGTCAAAAAGAGATAAGGTGAATGATGGAAATTATGAGCCAAATTCAAATTTAGATTTCATTGAGAGAATACAGACGGTCTAGCATAGAGGAGAAATAATTAGGGAAAGGCCAATGCACGCAGCTATAAAATGAGGAGGAATTCACCATTTTGAGGGTAATGAAAAGTTGTTAAAAGAGTTAGAGTTAGACAGATCAAGAAGAAAGGTTGGGAGTATGCAACACCCGCAAAAATTCTACTCTCAAAACAAAATGAAAACTAATAATTTATTAGTCAAAATTTATGGTAAAAAAAAAATTAAAGGGGTTTGCAAGGTTAGACATTATCCACAATTAGTAAATTTCTTGGTTAAAGTCCTTCTACACAAGCTTGCGAAAGTTGGAATTAAATTAATAATTAAATATTATTAATTTACTTCCTAAAATATATTTATGGTTTAAAACAATACGTTTACCTAGTTCCATAAGTTAAATTAAATATCATGCACCAAGATTCCTTTATTTTCTAACACAAAAGTTGAATTATTTTGCCTAGCCACTAAGTGGCCCCATTCACCCCATTACCCATGTTATTTTTTTTTTAATTTCATTCCCACAAAATACCTCCCACTTAAGTGAGGTATGGTTTAATTTGGGCCATTGGATTGAATCTATCATTGCCCTTAGATTTGGGTTGCCTTAAATATCCTTATGGGTTTCCTTTTATTTCTATTTGCCCCAAAACAACCTCATTTACTCATTCTTGTTGTGAAGGTTTTGGAAGAGGAGAAGAAGGAGAAGCCATGAGAGCAAGAAGTGCAACCATGGAGAAATTTTCTTGGTTCTAGTTGTAGATGGAGAAATATTCGTCCATAATTCTCTCCATAGTTTAGTTTAGGAAAGGGTTTACTATTGTTAGGTTTCTCATTTGCTTAATGTAGATATCCCGCCATGGATCTATTTTTGTTATTTAATGTAAACATCCTTTGAGTTCAAAAATTGGGGAAATACCCCATTTCATTTCATCTATGAATTTTACACATTTGGGTGCCTATAAAAGGATTGAAAGGCTTAAACAATTAAATTTAATTAATTAATAGTTGCTGGTAGTTTCATTTTGATGGTTTAAAGCTTAGATTTCAATTAAATTTCAATACGGGTTTTGCACAGTCGGAATTTTATTTTTCCATCAAAAGTGATGAAATCGCTCCCCTACGTAGACTGGCAGTCCTGTGACTGCCGCCCTACCTGGGGGCAGTTCATCGACCACCACTATGTGTTGGGTGGTGGTTCTAAAACCGTCGCTCTGCACAAGGCGACAGTTCTGTTTCCCGAAAACAGAACCTTAAATACATGCATTTTCCAAACTTTTTCCTACTTAGGTTGGTTTATAATGCAATGTTGACTTTAATTAAGATGTCTACAATTCTTTAGTTGATATATTGATAACATGTCTAATATTCATAACTCAAAATTACATAAACATCAACTCATTCCTGTATTCTTTCTTGTGCCATAAAATATAAAATTTGAGTATAACATCAATTACATTTCATTCTCTTTCACATATTCAATCTTGTCGACAAAAGAACGAAGAACTCAAGAACACTTCATTTCAAATACATCTTTATTGAATGAGTTCATATTCCTAAATGGTATGGGTCAAGATGAATACCTGAAGGAGAAATCTTTGTTATCAACATTAGGTGAGATCCTGCTGAGAGAGGAAATTTTTTGTATGAAAAAGTCCAGAGAATTATGGTTGAAGGAAGGGGACAAAAACATGAAATATGTCCATTCTTCCCTTAAGGCAAGGTGGAGCTCTAATTATATTGTGAAGCTGAAATCCTTCTAGGGGGATTGGATCACTGAACAACCAAGGATTAATGAAGCATGCATCTCTTACTTTTCTGATCTTTTAGCTGGAGACAATATTTCACATCGAACCTCTCAAAATTCCCTATTATCCCTAATTCTGAAGATGGCAAACGAAGCTGGGAATCTCAAGCTCATGGCTCCCTTTTCGGTAGAAGAAATCAAAGCAATATTCTTCTCCATGGAGCGAGACAAATCCCAAGGCTTGGACGGCTTCCCTAGGGCTTTTTCCAATATTTTGGGAAATTATGGGTTCGGATGTATGGGAGGCGGTCGAGGAATCTATATCCACAAGCAAAATTCTTGGTGCTTTGAATCATACCTTCATTTGTATGTTCCCCAAAAGCACCCAGTGGAATCCTTAGATGATTTTTTCCCTACTTCTCTCTATAATATCTCCTACAAGATAATTTCAAAGGTTATCACTCTCCATCTCAAACCATTCCTAGAGGGAATCATTTCCAAAGAGCAATGTGGTTTCCTTCAAGGAAGATCAATATATGATGGCATCATTATTTCCCATGAACTCATTCATTCCTTGTCTCTAAATCATCATCCAAGTATTTTATTAAAGTTGGATTTTCGTAAAGTCTATGACAGGTTGAATTAGAGATTTCTAAATCAAGTAATGTTGAATCTTGGTTTTAACGAGGCATTTTTTAACTGGGTATTCAATTACATTGCCACTCCAAAATTCTCTATCCTAGTTAATGGCTCAACACAAGGAATTTTCACGGGCAATATGGGCATTAGGTAGGGAGACCCCCTTTCTTCATTTCTCTTTCTTCTAGTAGCAGATTCCCTTAGTAGAGAAATGTCTAAATCCATCTAGGATGGGAGCTTGCAAGGTCTTTCCATTACAGAGGGGTCAAATCCCCTTTCCCACCATCAATTTACAGATGACACTTTTCTCTACAGGGTGGCCACAGTGAATGAAGCCAAAACAATCGGAGACATTTTAGAGCATTAATCCTAAGCATCTAGACAGGCAGTAGGTTTTCCCGAGTCCTTGATTTTATTTTTCAACTCATCCCCCTCTCTGCAAAGACATATCAAATAGATCTTGGGAATCTCAAGTGGATCTCTTCCTCAGAAATACTTGGGCATTCCCCTCTTCACTGGAAAAGAGAAAACCAATATGTGGAATGAATTAATACTTGCGTTTGAAAAAATAATGTCCTCTTGAAAAGGAAAGTGGATCACCTTAGTTGGTATACTTATTCTTATCAAATCAGTTCTCAGTGCCCTCCCTACTTACATGTTATCTGTCTTGAGAATGCTGAAATCATTCCTTGTAAAATTATAGAAATTGTTAAGGACCTTTCTTTGGAAAGGTACAGGATCAGAGAGAAAAATTCACCTTGTCAAATGGGAAGAGGTCAAATTACAAAAAGATCTTGGAGGAGTAGGCATCATGGAATTGAATCTTCAGAATACCACCTTGGGAGCCAAACTTATTTGGAATATGATCTCCAATCCATCTACCCTACTTAATAAGAAATTTATTCAAAAATATCTTCCTTTAGACAGGCCGAAATACATAATAACAAGTCAACAACTCCTGAGAGGCTCCCACATCTGGAATTTTATTTTCTCTTACAAACAAGTATTCTCATCTCTGACCTCTTGGAAGATAGGGAATGGGAAACTAGACAAATTTTGGGAGGAATCCTAGAATGGTCATTCGACACTACTCACTAACAATGTACTTGAACCCCTCAGAGAAATTATGAAAATAGCTTAGGGTGATAAGGTTTTTGATTATGGATATCAAATGGAGGATGGATCTTCAGTCTTCAGGTGGAAATCATTGGAGGATTTAGATGTTCCCCAAGCATCCAGAGACCTTTTTAAAAGTATCATTAAATCTCACAAATCTAGCTTCTCCCTTTCCCAGGATTAGGTTCTTTGGTTATGAAACAATTCTGGACAGTACACAAAAAAATCTAGCTACAATTCTCTCTTGTTGAGGGAAGTCAGCATCCCTTCTACGTGGATGGGATGTTGGGATCCCAATTACATGCCAAACACAGGAGCTTTAGCTGGTTGGTGTATAAAGGGAAGGTCCTCATGCAAATCAGGAGGAGAAAATGGGGCTATCATGGACCTTCCCACTATCTTATCTACAAACAAGATGAAGAAGATCTAGTTCTTCTTATGCTACATTTTCCATTCACCTTCTGATGTTGGACATGGTTGTGTTTAAAATTGGATTTGGCTTGGGTCTTGACCATCTCAATCAAGAATACCTTGGAATCCTGGCTAGTACTTAAGAAAAACCACTCCCTTGGATCCATATGGATATGTAGCCCTATTCTCCTAATCTGGCACATCTGGTGGGAAAGAAATCTTCAAATCTTTAGAGACTCATCCTTTGGGGTTTAGTCCATAATCTAGAAATTAGAAGTAGCAATCTCAAAGAATGCTAGTTCCAACTGTTGTAATATGGCTAATTTTTCCAATTGGGATGCATCGATAAGGAATATGACCTCTTATCAAGTTGGCATCCCCTGGATCTCTCTAGAATACTAGAAAATCAGATGCAGAAAAAAGGATAATAAGAAGCACGGCTAGATGGTCCCCACCCCCCTAGGTTTTGTAATTTAAATTTCAATGGGGCCTCCAAAGGGAACCCTAGGCTTTTGGGGTCAGGGTGTGCAATTCATAATGAAAAGGGTGAGGTAATTAGTGCAAGCTCCTTCCATCTTCAGGAAGGAACTTACAATCAAGCAGAAGCATAAGCTCTTCTTCACAACGTCAAGGATGCAGTGGAAATTGAGTGTACCCATCTATTCATAGAGGGCACGACTCTAAAATTATTACTCAGGTCATCATCTCAGGAAAATCTACTAATTGGAACATTGATTTTTACATATCCAACTCCTTGTTTTTGTTGGCTAAGTTGGAGACATGGAATATTTGTCATGTGTATAGGGAGGCCAATGAAATGGTTGACCACCTAGCTAATAATGACGTGTATCAAATAATCGATGTCATCAAATCCAATGATGTAAATGCTTGGCCAGGTTTGACCACCATTTTGGAAAAGGAGGTCACTCGAGAGCATGATTAAATCCCTTGTGGTGGTACATGGGAATGGCTTTAAACTAGTGAGGCGGGCCTACCTTCTCACATCCCTTCCTCTCTTTTATCTTTCCTTTGTTTCTCTTGTCCATATTGTTCTAATGGCATTCGTTACCTATCTAGGCCTCTACTTAAGGGGAGTGACTCAGGAGATGGCCTTTTATGACACAGACTCCTCTGAAAGGTTGAGTATTGTTTTTTGCATTCCATCCACACCTGTGGGTAAAATCATCGAGCACATTATTAGGGAATATTTCTTGCAGGGACATGGGAGACCACGGGTTAACATAGAGGTAGCTTCAATGATTTTGATGAACCTGTTGTTAATTGGAGAGGACAAATCAAAGGCAATCCTAATTACCCGCCATTTCATCCATGCAAGACATACAGTTGGCCTAGAGGAAACAGTCTAGAATTTTTGCATGCCTGTGAGCTCCATGCATCCCACTATGATTGGTGGCTTAAAAATGGTGGCCATGGAATACGCAGCAAGATTTGAAAGGCAAAATCAGATTATTTGGCATTTCGTTGTGACGGTACACCAAAAATTTTGGATGAAGGGCTCTGAATCCACAAATATTTCTCCTTTCAACTTGGAGGAATTGAATTCCCCCATTGGAGCAGTTCCACCCAAGGTGGCAAAGCTCATAACCAAAGGGAAATATTCCTATGATTTCCTACTAACATCCTCCCTTGTTACTGGTTCTTCCATTCCTATGGCCACATCCTCTTCAGTTTCCCAACCCCTTGTTTCCATGACTCCTAGTGAGTCCTTTTATTCCTAAATCATTCCCATGTTGTAAACAATCCCTTCCAATACCACTATTCAATCCCTTCCAAACTAGCTACACCTCTATCTATTGCTTCCCTAGAGACCTTTAAGCCTCTAGTTATCCCCTGCAGATGCTCAAAGTTCTATGAACTCCTGGATGCTAATCCCGATACCCTTTACAATTACCTTCTCCGCCAATCCACCAATCTTCCCATTGGCAGACCCCCACTTAAAAAATTGACAGTTATCATCCTGAAACCTCTCATGTCCTCACATCTCAACTCATCATTTTCTTCCCCCGACACATGAATGAGCTTGTCATGGCACAACACAAACTTGGTTCCCATCAGAATTCTACTCCGATCCCTCAAAACTCACCAATCCACTCAACGGGTGGCTCTTATTATGCCTAATCTTTCTTGAATCAATATTGCCCCTTCTTCTACTATCTCTATCATATTGTCATCCACTGTTATTATTTCTACCCCCTAATCAAGCTTTATAGGAATCACGTCTTCTCCTTCCCCCACCTGAACAACATGATCAAACTTCCATCCCAATATCCATATCTCAAATTCATGTTAATCTCATCACTTCACAGCCCCATCCCTCTAAATATACCCATGAACATCAACCTCGTCTTTGAAATGTATTTTGTCACATATTTCCTCATCAAACAACTCAAAACTCTTAGCCACTTCATACTTACATCCCCACTCATCCCACGTAGAATCAACATAACATCCCCATTTCTCAAAAAACACAACCAAATCCATCTTAGTTTATTCTTACTTCTCAACATCCTATTTCCCATCTAGGTCAATCACAACCATTTAATTATCTCCCCCTCATCAACCACCTCCGTAAATACCGACCTATCCTCAGCACTATCAATCACATCTTCAACCCAACCCTTCCACATCCTATGATTCACAACCTCACCAATCCACCTCTTATCCATCTCATTACCCTGTGCAGGATTTGTTGAATATTTTAGAAAATCTTAAAACTGCCACAATGGGTCCCAAGAGCTCCTTTACCTACAAACAAATCTATAATGATCCCATGCATCCATCTTTTCCTGTCAAACCTTATCCACCACACTAGGAACTCCCTAAGTTCTCAAATTTCAGTAGCAAGGTGGATCCCCAATAACACCTGCATGCCTTTAGGCACACCTCCTACCTCATTGCACATAATTAGGACCTTATCCTTTGTACATTCCCTACGTCATTGGCTGGCCCTACTCTGGACTGGTACACTGGCATCCCAAGGCACTCTCTCTTTTCATTTACCCAACTCACACAATTATTCCTAGAATATTTCTCCATAAACATTGTGTGTAAGATCACAATCATTGACCTATATGCCATTAAACAATATGATGATGAATATATCATATACTTCGTCACTATCTCATAAATTAGCTATCATTTTCCATTCAAAAAATTGATCTCATCAATCTCTTCTCTTGATCTTGTGCAAAGCACATCTCATCTACCCTCCAGATCTAATCCTTTCAAACCTTTGAGGAGGCATTCACCATGGCTCGTAAATTAGAACTTTATGCCCTTAAGCAAGGCCACGTCAAACTCAAATCCAATAAATAGAAACCTGAATTTACCGAGACATCTAATCACAATGAAAAATACAAAAACATTGTTAACATTGTCGTCATCAAATCTTCTGTCACATCTACCTCCCATACCAATCCCCCACAAAGGGATCCTCATTATACCCCTAATTATACCCCTCTTAGGGAGTCATATAGCTCAATCTTTGATAAAATTATTTCGGGTCATCTCATCCAGCTTCCTCCTATCCACCTTGTTGATGACACATGGCCTAAACCCGTGTGGTACCATGAGGACCACTATTATAAACATCATCAGATTTGTGGCCACGACATCAAAATGTTTCACACATTCAAATATCTCGTCTAATTCGTCATCGACCGAGGGGAGCTCCACTTGAATGATCCTAATTCCCCTCCCAATCAACATTTAGACACCTTTAACAACCATTTCCTAACCACTCACCAAAAAAAAAATAGAACCTTCTGCATCCTAAGCACCCAATGCCCACATCATCAACACCTTGAACCGAGAATCAACACCTTCATCCACCTTACCTACTCTCATTCCCTTGACATCTACAATCATATCGACACCCACACCCATGCCCTCACCTATTTAGTCCACATCTACTATATCCACATCTTTCACATCCACATCCCTCAAATCTAAATCTGAACCTGCCACAACTACATATTTTATACCCATGTCAGACACATCTATAACTTAAACCTCTTCTACACCCACACCAGTGATCGAATCCACACCTAAACTTTCAATTTCACCTGTGCCTACATCCACACCACCCCTTTAAATGTCACTTGATACAGCCATAAAAATACCTCTCACTCTCGTCTATGACTACTACAACTTTTGTACCCTCATCTTTGAAACCATCTATGACCCCATCTGATATCATCAAATGCATAACCCAAAAAACACTCCCATTCTCTATTTCTTCATATTCAAAGCATACACCCGCACCACCTAGTTATGTCTCTGACAATCCCTCTATTGAAAGTATTATCATCCCTATCAGGGGAAAGGCCTCACATCAAAAATCTAAGAACCTTAGCATTCCCACTCAAAATTCATTTGCCCATCCCCATAGGAAGTTATAAATTCTTCCCTGAAAGCCAAATTCATCCAAGTCCCCCATCAGTTCTAGGGGGAACATCTGTCATAAGGCCTGAACCTGTTGATCTTGGGATCACACCCTTCACCTTCGAAATTTACCCAATCATGATCCACAAACACCTAAAACTAAAAGTTGCAAATAGAAGGTAAAGCTGCATTTGAAGTCTAAAGTCCCAAAGCCACATTTACATCTAAGAACATCCGCATTGAAGACTACAAAATATGTTGAAAACTACACAAATCTGTAAAACCCTCTTACTCAAGAACTATGATCACAAAGACTTAGATCATAATCCAGAACGTGGATGGCTCCCACTGATAGATTCATGACCAAAAGAACCTGTCCTCTCTTGGCTTCATCACCCTTACCTAAGACCAAGGATCCTTCTAAGGATCGTGTCACTTCACCTTCACAAAAGTCCATAAATAAGAGTATAAGAGAGATATAAATGAGAGAGTAAGAATATATGTATAGGCATCCACATATCACCGTGAATATCATGAATGACCTTCAATCCTGAGAGTCCATTAGAAATGTATGATAAGTGTGTGACCCCAAGACTGTATGTAAATTTCTTTTATCCTATCAATAAAGCAGTGATGACCAATGCAATGTGTAAAGCTTTTTTTATCTTGTATCAACATTCTTTCTATTAACTAATATAATTTTATCCTCAGAAGATATATTCCTAATCCCATCCCTTAACAAAACAGAGAACTAATCTAACCCTCACATTAACGTTGAGGTCTTCCAAGGTCGAAATTTTGGTGTCTGAGCCTAAGCCAGGAAGAGGTCCTCATCCATGTACTTCATCAGAAGGATAAACAAGAAAGGAAATACCTGATGACTAAGGTTATGGTGGCTCCAAACTATTTTTCAATGCACACTAGCATGGACCACCCATGTCTATATTTGTTATTAGATAGCCAAAACCAAATGCTAGAGATCCAAATTCCCTTAAGATCAGTACTATCACTAGCCCCATTTGATGAAATGGGACATAGAATTTCATTGTCATCCAAGGCTAAAATTAGCCTATGCAAGAAACTGCTACCAAACAAGAATTTAGCCACCCACAATGACAAAGCATCATAAGGATACTACACTGCTAGGATCATTGTCAATATGTCATCTTTACGAGTTTATCCAAATCTATCCAGATCACCGAAAAGCCCTTATGGATTTCCTTTAAACATTCATCCTCGTATCATCTGAAGAATCCCATCCCTTTTTCAATACCAAAATGGGGCTTTGACCACTTCCACTGCCATTTATTTTTATGATAAATCATAATATAATCACACCATACTTGCCCTTAAGATCAGTGGAACAGTCAAAGATTTTAATAAGGCATTGGACATCAAGTGATAACAAAGATCATTCGTCGCTCTATGATAGACAATGGTATATTAGGACTTGAAAATACCAGCAACATTATGGCATACCTTTGCATCAACATACAAAATTCCCACAGATCTATTGGTCCCCATTCTACCCATAGTCCTATTGCACATTCAAAGCCATTACTGACCCTTTCTTTAGGCAATTCGATACATTCCCATCTGTATTATGGTGGCTATAGCTTTCAAGATGAATGAAGACTTCTACAGAAAATGAAATACTAGTTTCAAATTATAAAAATCTAGTTTACGAGCATCCAAAGATTCATAGCCATGCATCGATAACCAAACACAACAAAAACGTGTTGCATCAAATTATGGCATGACAAATATATTAAGAAAAATCCATATTTTATATAGGTGATCAATTCCTCCCTATCATAGCAAGTCAAATGGACTTACCGACCCAGGGTTGTGAAAATTCCGCTAAAGCTAGGCCCATATATTATTAAAGCATCCATTAGCTCATTTGAAGCTTACCAAACTCCAAAATTTATAAAAGAGAGAAGTCCATTGATAATGCATGAATGCAAGAACTATCTCTGAAGAAATATCGACATCGTCGCTCTTAAAGAAAATCCATGCAAAAAAATAACTCAGAGGAAACCCGATAAGTCACCCATGTAAAAATAAAAATGTTGGGGAAATCCTTTCCTTTGGTCTGCCTCAACTGACAATTCAATGGATTGGATGAGGAGGGTGAAAACCCATGAGGAAACTTGTCTCTCTCATCTCTACCATAAACAAGCAAGGAAGATTGGAAGTAGGATACAAAAAGTTGACAAGGAAGTAAATGAGGAAGGAAGAAAAGTAAATAGAAGTTAGGAGGACAAAAAAATCTACCTAAAAATACCTACAAAAATAAAAATAAAAGGAATTTGGTAAAAGAAGACACTAGAACCATAGAAGGTATAGGGATGAATCCACTAAATAAAGAATCCCGTGAAAATGCCACATGAATAAAGAACAGATTGGATTTGAAAAAATAAAATAACGCATAAAATGAAGATCCATCCATGGAACCTTCTTAAAAAGTCACACAAGGATAGGAAATAAACGTGAAACTCCTTCTTCAAAAGAAGAAAATATATGGTAAATTAAAGAATACTGCATCACATCCTCCTAACTTTTTTGTGGACTAAAGGATGCTACCATAAAACCGATGACTTAACAAACTAGGGATAAGAACTAGGTCCCATAGAAAAAATAACACAATCTAACCTGAAATGGTAGAGGAGGATTTCCCACCCATAAACACAATCCAATGAATTTAGCGATGGCGATTGCAAAGGTATAAAATCACGAGCCAAGCAAGGAATGATTTCTATCAAGTCATAAGACCCTACCTTTTGACACAGCGGAGTCTCCTGAAAAAAATCCACTTAGAAGAGAAAAATTTAACTAGGGCACGTGACAGGTAGAAATTAGAACGATGAGATAGATTGTGTCCAAGTTGTCCATGAATTCTCATATGATAAAAGAACACCACATTAGATTTGTAAAACATAAGAGCCAAAATACCTATTATATAGGAAATCTCATCATAATTCATATATGTTCAATACATTATAATATCAATGAATTAAATTAACTCAATAAGAAATATGTACATTATTATGAGTTAGACTATTCTGAAACTTTCATTTTGTACCTAAATCAGTGGTGAAGAACTCCCACTAACTAATAATGGTAGTGTAATTATTCAAGTCGCTTGCCCTGACATATGAGGATTCGTGCATGTGTTAGCTTATCAAATTTCTTCCGATTGCATGGAGTTGTGTGGACATTAGTCTTTCATAAATTCATTGGGTGTGTTTGATCAATTTTGTGGATTTGTTGTATATTTTATTTCCTCTTCAATTAATTCTCATCGCCTTTTTGAAGGAGACACCGGGATTTTAAATTGGAATTCCTTGATTATATTTTAAATCAAAAGAAAAGGGGCACATTCAATAAAGAACTATCCTCGTATGAATCGATTACCAAATCTGTGACTGTTCATGGGCACGTGAATTACCAATGTGTTGGTATACATTGGCTTTACATTCACACTACATTAGACTGCTTTAACACATTGCTTCAATATTGAATGGATCTAGCGCCATTGGAAGAACAGTAGCGTTGTCTCAATGCCTCTCTCCTACATCATGTGTGTTCTTTGAACTTGATCAACTTCTCTCTACAAGTCGAATCCTGAGGGCTCTGGTGAATAATTTTTCATATCTCCATTTCAATGAAGGCTATGTGATCCAATGTTGGATGCTTCACATATGTGATCGTGCATGCTCTTCGCGTAAGAAGAGTTTACCAGATTCCACGTTATATGGTCTAGTGACATAGGTTCGACCTCATGCATGTGTAATTATATCTGTGCATGTGTTTCATTTCAGTTTGAGTGCTCTGTGTAGACTCCAAAATGCCCTCCTCCTAATGCTCTGCATTTAACCCTCCTAATGTTTCACATTTGCATGGTATTGATTCATCATTCCATCCTCAGTTTCATCTTCAGTTCGCACCTGCCCAGATTGGTTTTATTTTTCTTTCAACTTTGGACTCGCCTTGGACACCTATTCGTCACAAAACCGCAGTTACATCCCTTTAGCCCACTATTTTGATAGCTCAAAGATTCAACACAATTGTCATGCGTAGTATGTGTTATGGTTTGTTCTCCAAGTTCTTTTTTTTAATTTTCGTGGATTTTCCTTTTAGTTGTTATATGGGTCTAAAATTTTGAATCTCTATTGTCTTTAAAATAAAGTCATCATTATTTTTCAAGTTCATTATTGACGGAATTTTTATTGTGTGTCTAATATTATTGTAAAAGAGTCAAATTTATTCGTGTTGTTGTTAAAAGTGTCTTATTGGTTTAAAATAGTCAATAATAAAAGTGTGAAACTTAAAGTTCTCAAAAGTTCAAAATAACTGTCCATTAGTAAAGTCAGTTTGAGTTTCAATAATATATCAAGTTTTTCTATCGTATATTTGTCTCAATAGTCAAAATTGTATTTATTGTTAGTCAAATTCATGTCGTTATTATTTCGTCTCGTTTTTTCATGTCTTGTTAAATTGTAAAGTGTTGTTTGTGTTAGTATTCAAAAGTATTAATAGAGTTTAAATATTTTTGCATCATTAGTTGAGTTTTCGTCAAGTCATATTGAGATTCAAATTGAAATATTTGTAAAAATTAACAAAAAAATTGCCTCACTCTTCAATAATTGGACGCATTTTCGCCTGTATGTGACATCCATATCATGGGGATAAATTGTACAGTGATCTCCATGATCAAATCCAACTAAGCTAGCAACATGCTAGTGGAGAATGGAAGGATCGAAGGATGGAGGTCGATCAAGGACCTCTCCTCAGTCACCAACAACGGGGTCGCACAAATCTGTTGCGGAAATTTTTTGTGGTATGAGAACTTGTTTATATGTGTGTCTTGTGGATGCTAGAAAAAGAGTTGTGTTGGAGCGCAGATGATTGTCAGTGATCCTCTGACTGACATGATCCTCTAACTTCCATACTTCGTTGGAAGACGGTCTTCTTGTGAATACGCTCACTTGTAATGGTGACCATGTGCAACAAGATCTAACTAGCAAGATCCATTCAATTACATGTCTTTGATACAGTTTTCTTCTCATTGTTTGTGTAGGGAAATTTCACATTGTGGGGGGATATGGCACCAATGTTCCATTTCCATTCTGCACCCAAAATGACTTAGTCAAGGAAAGCTTCCAGTGGCAGTGGTAGTTTTCTATGCTGTTCGAGATCGAGTGGCAGCGATCAATGACAAAGACTACAATTAAGAACATTACGATTCTTATAGGAAGTAATGTGAAATATTTTCAGTATGTATTTTATTGTTCAGTTTGGTGAGTTGTGTTTCCTACATAATTCCCTGATGTATAAGCATAATGGAAAAATAAATCAGAACCAGAGTAAGTTAGTTCATGAATCTTAGAAGGGTTTGTGGAAGGATCTTAGAAAACCACCCAAGGTCGACAGTCGATGAGAGTTCCTGTTCACATCAAGGTTTGTGGTAAGATCCTGTTTAAAACCATGAAAAGATAGACCCTTTCTTTTGGATCAAGGTCATGAGTCACAGAGTATGACATGTTTCATATGGGTTAGCATATTGTGGAGGAGTGTGTGGATGTCTTTCTACCGTGTTCGCACTAAGGGGGGGAATCTTAAAAAAATATTTGTTTAGTACTCACATTAGAAATTAGTTGTGAGATATATTATGTAAGTTGTCATGAATTGTTTGTTTGTTAAAACAAATCACAAAAATAGTAGAGTAGTTTCATATTTTATAGGGAACTCTCTTACCATATATTTTTATGTAGTTCATTAAATAATTAACAAAAAAATAATTGTTCTATGTTAAACTATTTCGACACTTTCACCACTATTGACATCAACATCGGAGCTCCTTAGGAGCCTCGTATCCTTAAAATCGGCCAAT
The DNA here is from genome assembly GCA_019776745.2 of Taxus chinensis. NCBI lineage: Eukaryota > Viridiplantae > Streptophyta > Pinopsida > Cupressales > Taxaceae > Taxus > Taxus chinensis. Next base: position 644,548,082 of record CM034152.1, read on the forward strand.
ATCTTGACCCATAAGAGCTTGATGCCCTCACCACCTTTCTTTCCAAACATAGCCAAGCCTTCGCATGGTCATACTCTAATATGTCAGGCCTCGATCCATCTATTGTTATCCATAACATTATCACCATTCCTGACACCAAGCTGATTAAGAAAAATCTTCGCTACATACATCCTCTCGTCACTTTCCTTATAAAAGAGGAGTTATAATGTCTTCTCTCTGCTAATTCTATCCAGCCCATCGAATATCCACAATGGGTCTCAAACATCATATATGTTTCCAAAACTTATGGAAAGCTCTACATTTGTAGTAAATTTTGAGATTTAAATCTTGCTTTCCGTAAGGATGACTTTCCCCTTCCCAACATTGATCAGCTTGTTGACCTCATGGCCAGCCATGAGATGCTCTCTCTTATGGATGGTTTTTCTAGTTATAATCAGATTCTCATCGCACCAGAACACCAACATAATACTTATTTCATCACCCCTTGGGGTGCCTTCTGCTATCGTGTCATGTCCTTTGGTTTGAAAAATGTAGGGGCTACTTATCAGTGAGCCATGACCTACATATTCCATGACCTTATCCGTAAAACCGTAGAGGATTATGTTGATGACCTCTTGGGAAAATCTAAACAACGACAAGACCATCTCTTCATCCTTGAAATCCTCTTTGCACATCTTATCTAGTTGTTTCTCCATCTTAATGTCGCTAAGTGTGTTTTCAGAGTTCTTGTTGACAATTTTTTTACTCGTGCAAAAATGGGCAACTTGAAACTTCGTTACAATGGATGGCATTGGTTAAGTGACCCTAAGCTAAGGGAGATTCTTTCAGTTCAATATTTGTTCTGCTAGATTAATTAAGGACTACATGAAATTTGCAGCTATGTGTGCTTTTACAAAACGTAACAGATCACATAGTCTGCAATTTCATGATTGTCTTCAGCAAAAGAACACAAAGCCCCGAAGGACATATGTGTAATCTTGATGAAGAGTGAAAATACAGAATAGATGAAGTGTTAGGTTTTGGAACAACAATCATAGTTTCATATTGCAGCAGTCAAATTTCATTGCTAAAGTTACAGGTATTTTAAAGTTCTTTCCTTCATGATTAACTACATTTAATTATGTTAATGAGTTGTTTAATTCATTATAATATCCATATACAAAGCTAAAATGTAGAAATAAATACACAACTCAATTTCAAAATTCAATGTTTTATTCATAAGGAATTTCAAATCTTCCCACACAAGCCGTGGGATGTAACTCAAAAGTAAATTACAACTACTGAAGTAAGAGGTACATATGCATGAAAAAGAAAGTAAAGGAATATGAAAGAACCCAGCATTTCCTTGGGTTTCTTTTGTTTCGATTGATGCATTTCTAGATCCAAATTTGCTCCATCTTCATCCTCGCTTCTTAGCAAATGGCATTGTTCCTGAAAACAAGAAAAGGAAAGATTGTCAATCACGAGCTCATGGATGATTCATATTCCTATACTATCTAATTTCATGCAAGTGGATCTCCTAGCATCAGGAGGTATAAGTTACATGAAGATCAAAGGCATAACTTATAAAAGCACTATTTTGTCACAGCATACATGACTCATTCACTCAGAAAGAACCAAAGAGAAAAACTATGGAATAAAAGAGAGGCCAAAAGGCCTAATGTTTTTTAACTAGTTTATCTAAATGTGCAGGTATGAGTAAGAAGAAAGAATTGTTGCATTCTTTAACTTGAATCAGAAAAGTACATTTATTTCAGTTCAAACTAAAGGCTGAAGTATATAAAGATATGCTTGTACTAATTGATAAAAGAAATGCAAGTTTAGTGTTGCAATTTCTAACAACTGGAATAAGAGAAATTACAGCTGAAACAGAATGGAAAAAGGAATCTGAGGAAATTTTGACAAGGCTTCACCATGTAAAATAGACATTTTACATATTTCCATCATGTTATTTCAAACTAATACATGCTTGAAAGTTGTAGATAAATCAAATAGTAATACTAAAGGAGATCATGCATGTATAAGTCAAAGATACAGATTCAAATAAGTACAAGTTTACTCATGATACATACAACTAAGGCTGCAGGTAATTTCCTGATGAAAGATACGGTACACCATCAATCATCTCAAATGGACCATCTATAAGGATCAACTTCAGAGAATCCTTACAACCTACCACCATAAACTTCCATAGTCTCAAGAGAAAAATTCCAAACACTACCTACTACTTTGAAACATTCAAATCAGAGGGTTTCCAGTATTTTGTAAAGATAAATCAAGTAAGTGCAATCATTGCAAATAAATCAGAATATTTATATTTTCTTCTAGCACAAAGTATATTTTTGTTGCTTTGTTCCATATCAAAATAAGAAGTACAGTATAGACGCTCAAATCTTAAAAGGTAAAGATACAGATCAAGAATACAATCATAATGAACATTTTACAGATTCTCTTTACAGATTCTCAGATAACAGGTGACAAAATGCAACTATGAAAAAAGCCTTTGTGTTTTACAGGCAGATAAATTCCCAATTCTTACAAATGTCGAATATAAAACAGAATTTCAATTATTCAGATAATCATATTAACTCTAAGCTACAACTAGGTTAGTAACACCTTACCATTTATGATTTACAATTGTTAAAAAGATATCACAACTCAAGATGTATAAACAAATGCAAAGCTCAAGATCCGAATATAGAGAAGAATGTAATCCTTTTTTCGATATAAAAATGGAAGTTCGAAGTACAAGTTTTCTGTAAGCACATTTCAGTAAACAAATCCAAATAAATAGCCCACATAGATTGAAGAACAAGGAACAGAGTACGTTTCTCAAGTATGTTCAATTGAAAAATAGGTGCAGATGCAAATCAACATGTAAATGAAATTAAATGCTAAAGAATTCAATCAGAGGTTCCATATTTTTGTAAAGATAAATCAAAGTAAGTGCAATCATTGCCAAATAAATCAAGAATATTTATATTTTCTAGCACAGAAGTATATTTGTGCTTTTCCATATCAAAATAAGAAGTACAGTATAGACTCTCAATCTTAAAAGTGTAAAGATACAGATCAAGATACAATCATAATGAACATTTTACAGATTCTCAGATACAGGTGACAAAATGCACTGGGAATAAAGCCTTGTGTTTTGACAGCAGATAAATTCCCAATTATTACAATGTCGGAATATAAAACAAGAAAGTTTCAATTCAGATAATCATATTAAGCTCTAGCTACAAACTAGGCAGTAAAACCTTACAAGTTATGATGTTACAATTGTTAAAAAGATACACACAACTCAAGATAGTAATAAACAAATGCAAAGCTCAAGATCCGAATATAGAGAAGAATGTATCCTTTTTCGATATAAAAATGGAGTCGAAGTACAAGTTTCTGTAAGCACATTTCAGTAAACAAATACAAATAAATAGCCCACATAGATTGAAGAACAAAGGAACATAGTACAGTTTCTCAAGTATGTAATTGAAAAATAGGTGCAGATTCAAATCAACATTTAATGAAATTAAATGCTAAAGACAAGTGTATGAACAACTTGTAAGGGAATCATTTACAAGATATATAACTCAAAATATTGAACAGAAGATAGCCAAGTAGCTTGAAAAAATTACCAAGTATCCACTGGGACAACAAGGTTTTTATTCATTTTGAATAAGAATTCATCAAACATAAACATGATATAGCTATGGAACAAATTTTGCAGGTTTATAACAATCCAGGTGATTGCAAATCACCAAGGGATTAGCTCCATCATCTCAAAAGGTTGTCACCATGACTCCAAGTCATGAATATCTTAAAGAGCAACACATAACAGCAAGCTCGATGGAACTCATCAATGGTAAATGACTAGAACGGCCCAGATTGGAGCAAAGTAGAAAACAAACTTTTATAAGCATTTTTTTTTTAAATAAGAAAAAAAAATAAGCTCAAGGATTTCACAATGGATCAGAGGTAAGGAACTCAAGTAGAATTTTCAGGATCAAAAGGTCATAAACACTCATCTCATTAAATGCCCAAACATATGGAGCCATAGCATAAAACACAAAACAAGAAGCCATGAGTTAAATGAAACAAATCGCTGGTATTTTGAACCACACAAGAAGCCATGGCCTGGGTGTACACACAATTAGCATCTAAGTATGATGAAACCAAACTAGATTGACATGGAAGATAACAACGAGCTTGGGTATTTTACAGTGGAAAAAAATGGCAGTATGTGCACAAGAGTCAACTTCACATATGACCACAAGAGAAATGGACAGTGACTTCACCCAAGTTGATAAATGGGCATTTTCAGAAAGGCATCTTAAAGCACAATTTCAAGCTCGAGAAAATATCCCTACCAAAGGAAGCTCGACCCAGATCTGATTTAAAAACCATGGAAGATAAATTAAGCAGATCTATACAATGTCAGATATCAATAATGATTTTGAGCCACATATATGAAAAGGTAGAACCAGTCAAAAATAATGAGAAATCTCCAGAACTAGAGCTCATATTCAAAATTCCCAAATGACGAATCAAGAGCTTCAATAGTAACATGGTCACAAAAACGATAGAGCTGAGAAAAAGCCAAGTAATTCCATGTAAAATGTGTAACTTGAAAACCCTTATGGTGGCCAACTAGTAGCTCGAAGCATCAAAATCTTATAACAGAAGCAATAAACAGAGCGCTCAAGAAAGAATTTAAGGGTTTCTTAAATGCGAACACAGAGAAAATGAAGCCATACAAGCCAAGATCTGAAACAACACCCAAAATTATACAGTTCTTTTCGATTAAGGGTATATTTTTCCAAGATTCTAGAACAAAAATGGCATTAGCAAAGGCTCAAAATCTGGGTCAAACACAAATTCTCCATTACTAGACTCAAACTCGTGTGAAAAAGGAGCAACAATAGAATGCAAGTAACCCACAAGGGGTTTTCCTTTCATTATAAATATAGAGACTGAAATATGGAAGAGCACATAAACAAATTCATTACAGTTAAAAGAACAAGAAACTCACCTTCTTCCATGACGATTTCAAGTAGAGAAACCATACATTCCAAACTTCATTTTCCCAATTCAACAGAGGAGCAGAAATCAATCATCTTACTCATTTGATGGAGCATATAATAATGAATCAGGTCCATTACTGAAATGACAGACTCTAAAAACTGAATTACAGACCAAACATATCAATGATATGCCCACATGATCTCTCATGAGCTCAATAAAACATTCAAGGTGAGCTCGAGATCAAAATCATGGCATCCGTGAAGAAAATTTCAACAGAGGTTACCCAGCTCGGGAACTCGTGAGTTTTCCAAATGATTAGTTCAAACAATTTTTACTCATCAAAATTAACCCACGATGTATTCAACTCAACCATGGTTCAGTCGAAATATGTATGTGTTGAATCCACAAAAACCCTAATTCCACTCGGGTTAGTATCAAATGAAGAACCACCGACATGTTACAAAGGGTCGAGTCATCGTAGTGAGGGGGTCAGCCCCAATAATTCAAAAAAAACAAATCATTTTCCTTGACCTTTCTAATGTATATTTTTGCTACCGAATATTCCAAAAATACCGACCAATATATCAATGCAATGACTATGGTCAAATGACTATGATTTATGCAATGATTATTAGGTTAGATATATTATGACCCCAAAGTGATCCATATATGCTTTTCCAAGACCACATTACCTTATACTTTCCAAAAACATCCTTAATTTCTCCAAAAAGGTGGCCAATGCAAGAATGATATCAGAAAAGTGTAGCATCAGAGTGGTCCCCACAGAAATATGGAGAGGAATTCAATTTTACCATGCACAAGGAGACAGAATAAATGTCAACATCAAGGTCGCAAGTACATGGAATACATGGATTATTTTTGCAAAGTATTGCAAAAATAAATAAATTATTTTACTCACACACAAGGATTTATTTTTTTTGCATGTGCATCCAAGGGGCAAGATTAAAAAAGTGCTAATATTATCACTGCAAGTGGATCAATTGGCAAGTGTCATATCAAGCACTAGAAGATAGAGATTGCATGCATTGGAGAAGACTTGCTTAGCAAGCAAGGGCTATTATTAGCCAAATTATTCATCCAACTTTATTAAAAATATAACAGTCAACTACAGTTTGACTGAGTTGTATTTTTGTAATCAAGGCTATTAATGCCTCATTGTATTAGCATGTTTATTTTTATTCCTTTATTTATTCAAGATAAAGGATAAAAATAGGATGCATGGGCGAGTACAATTTTTAGTCTATTTTTAGGAAGGGTGAGATGAATAATTTTGCTATATATTATGTGCATTAGCAAAGCACAAAGGAGGACTTTTTGAACACATGAGTGCTGAAGCAAAATTTTGTCAGTTATTGCCCTTTGAATGAGAATTATATTCTGCCTTTCCAAAAATTGCAGTCTTGTGTATGTCTTATTGATCCTTGTGAATGTCAAATTCCCTGGTTAAGTATCCTACCCCTATTGCAAATTTAGTATTTTCTGCATAATATTAGTGTGCATGTGTATCTTAATAGTATTGTTGTGAATTTTCCCTCAATACATCAAGTGTCTGCCTTAATATTCTGCTAAAAACTATTGGTTTGTGCATCCAAAATTCATTCTCAGATATTTGTGCATGTACTCATTCAAATCCCTCAACAATTTTGGTGTATCACCCCAGTTGTCAATTCATTTGCAGTCATCTTATTACCCTCAAAACCCCAAAAAAATAGTTTAGGATACATTACGAAGGAACCAGCCTTGATACCAGAGACTCACCTCAACAATAGGTATACCCACAGACCTAAGGTGTTTCCATTGTATCTATGAAAGAGAGAGATACAGAGAAATTTTAGAACACCTACAGCCATCTCTCTATAGGGTGCACTTTCGAGAGATAACAATTCTAAAAGGAAAGCTCCTTGGCTTCATCATCTCCATCAGGGGCATTGAAGTTGACGCCACCAAAATCAAAGTCATTCTCAATATGCCTCCTCCTTCTAATCTTAAACAAATTCACAACCTTCAAAGCAGACTTCAATCTATCCGTCCTTTCATCTTGCTGCTTTCTAACCACTGCTAGCCTTTCCATCACCTCCTTCACAAAGACACCCAATTTAATTGGGATTCCAAATTTCAAAAGGTATTTGGTAATCTCAAGCAGTATCTTCTATCACTTCTTGTTCTCACACCTCCACGTGATTTGGATCCTTTCTATCTCTACATATTTACCTCTGATCATGCTCTAGGTTTGATCCGAAAATAATCAGATTATTACGATCTGATCTCGGTCCCTTATAGGCTTTGATTATTTGCCGATAATTTACTCCTTTTAAGTAATCAATTTAAAATAATGCAAGACAAAAATGACAATTGCACACAGATTGATTACGGAGTTCGGCAATTGCCTACGTCTCCGGGTTCGTGATCGAACCGTTCCACTAGTCAAAACTTGTAAGTTACAATAGTACTTTCACAAGAAAACCTAATGGAATTTTACTTGCCTACCAGTACACCAGTTCTTCGGATGACAAGGGTGAAAAATAGCACCCGACTTCCACCTTCCTGGTGTACAAATCTCCTTTGGCTGTGATCGGCCTTCCCGACGCAAATAATGCGAAGCTAGCACTCTGGTCGACAATCCAGGATTTACAAATAATTGGTGTGGCTCAATGGGCCTATTGGGTAGTTTACAATTTACTCCCAATCACAAATATTTCATCTAATATTGACTAAAATAATAGGCCAATAGACAATACCTGTTGACACATCCCGCAAGTAAGCTTAACAAATAATAAGCTTGGGTGTCCCGTGTCCACAACAAGCTTAACAAATAATAAGCTCATGTTGTGTGTACTGTGTTTTTTTACAATGCAATGAGTCCCTATTTATACATTTTTAGGGCCCAAAAAATATGCATTGCATATTATCCTTAGGCTAATATTAGCCTAGCCCGTACCATGTAAAATGGGATTAAATCCCTATGTGGGCGGATTACACATTTTAATGGGATTAAATATTCCCATTTTAGCCGATTGAATATTTTAATGGGTTAAAAATCCCACGTATTTCGGCGCGGCATTTTATTTAAATGGGTTAGACATCCCATAAATGGCGCATTTGGCTAAGGTTCCAAATGTTTAGGCGGTGGGAGATAATGCTTAAGGCTGTATTTAAGCCTTTCCACCCGCATATAGTGGTCAATGACCATGTTGGGATAGCCCGCCCCCAACAACCACCGCTTCAAACCTCCTTCTGCCACGTGGAACAGTCTCTACGCATGGGTCTAATGCCCCCATACCACCGCTTCATCCCCTCCTCCACGTAGACATTTGGGGGTTAGGGTTTAATACTAATGTTTTAAACATTAATGTATTTACATGTGGCTTTTGGAAAATGGCCTTACCAAATAATATTATTTCGACCCATACAATGTGGAATAGAAATAATTTTGTAGTCCACTTGTCGTCTCCTGATAGGCAAATCGAGCGAATTCGACGAGTGTTGGCAAGCCACGTGTCACAGTGCGATTCGGTCCAATATTGACCAGTTGACCAGAGTTGACTTTCCCGTCGACCGAACTTTGACCAAACATATCTAGAGCTCCCGATGTCCGTTTGTCACGTTCTCACAGTCGTTGGAAAGCTCTCGAGATGATCTTCTGCACTGACACCATTTAGAGATGTTTAGGGAACTTTTGATTAGCACATCATGATGAGTAAGGAAGGGAGAAAGTTGTCTACTATATTATCCACATTCTTATTGATAACGAAACCTGCTACACTAAAGCTGAGAAGTTGGGTTGCGCTCTCTTCTTCACCGCATCCAAACTTCTGCATTATCTCCTTAATTGTAAAACCTTCATCATCACTAGTTGTAACCTCTCAAATCCATACACTCCAAACCCTACCGTAATGATCGTATGACTCGATGGATCATGCTCATGACCAAGTTTGACCTAGATTTCATCTCTTAGAAATCAATCAAGGGTCATCTCATTGTTGATCAACTTGCTGAAACCCCTCTTCCTGACAACCATCTTCCTCATGAAAAATTTCAAGATGAATCCATCTATACCCTTGATCATGAATTATCTCCCCTCAAAATGACACTTTTATTTAACAGATATAAGTTTTAGCAAGGGGGAGGCACATGTGTTATCATCATTCCTCATTTGGATATTCATATCCCCATCACTTATAAACTTGACTTTGAATGCACTAATAACATGGCTGAGTATAAAGCCCTCATCCTAGGTTTCCAAATTGCTATCATGCTCGGCGTCCAAATTATTGACATCTACAATGACTCCCATCTCATCATCAATCAAGTCAAAGGCACCTATCAGTGTAAAAATTAATTCCTTCAAAATATAAGGATTTTGTCAACTTTCTTCTTGATGTCTTTGATCAATACACCATTCAATCCATTCCTCATTCATATAATCATTTTTCAAACACTATGGCTTCCATCGCATCCCTCATCTCATGGACATCTAAAGAATCCAAATTATTTGTTGTCATTCATCATCTTGATCAACCATCCCATACCCATGAGCTCCCTCGCATCAACCATGTGGACACCAACCAATCTGATATCTGGTACACACATATCTTCGACTACTTGTCCATATCCAAGATTCCCTTTAACCTATCCAAAAATGGTAGGAGTTCCTTTCTTTAATGTGTTAACCACTATGTCATCCTTGGCAGCATCCTCTACAAACTCAGCTTCGATGGCATCTTGTTGTATTACCTTAAATCACATGAATCTACCCCGCATCATCTTAGATGTCCATAACGATATCTATATTGTACATTTTAGAGGTTTAGTTGTCACTAATTGTGTTCTTCACCTAGGTGATTACTAGACCACCCTCAATAAATACTTCTATGAGTATGTTAAGAAGTGTACTAAATTTCAGCGGCATTCTAACCCTATCTACATCCACAGCCAAGCCTTAGAGCCAACTTAGGACCTTTGTCCTTATTCATAGTGGGGCCTCGACCTCATTGGTCTCATCAATCCACACTCTTCTCAGCGTCATCATTTCATCACCACTACCAAATACTTCACCAAATTTGTGGAAGCCATTCCACTCACATCCACCACAACTAACAAAATCCTTGGATTCATCTATCAACACATCTTATACCACTTCGGTATTCCTCATAAAATCATCACGGACAGCAGAAATTCCTTTAAAAATAAATACCTCAAGAAGCCTTTTGACTTTTTCAGCATTAAGCTCATCTTATCCTCTCCTTATTATCCCTAAGCTAACATCCAAGCTGAGGCCACTAATAAAACTCTTCACAACATCCTTGCTAAATCCATCGACAGATTAGGACGTAATTGGCATCTTCACATCCCCTTCACTCTTTGGTCCTATCAGACTAACATCCACACCTCTACGAGCATTAATCATTTCTCTCTCATTTATGGCTCTAAATTCATTCTTCCTCTTGAAGTCCAAATCTCATCCTTACATGTCCCCCCTCTGTGACTTCATCTCTAATGAGGACTATCATCAGGAACATCTAGCCCAGTTTGAGTTTTTAGATGGGCATCACTTGATTGCCCTTGAACACCATCATTTCTATCAGGATTGCATTAAATGTGCTTACAACAAACATCATTAAACTCTCAAGGAACATGACTTTAACATAGGTGACCTCATCTTAAAGGAAAATCATAATGTCACTACCCTAAAAATGATCCAATGTGGAAAGTTTACTCCCAACTAGATTATACCATACATTATCACACTAAGTATGGGTTTGAGGCCTATCGTTTAGCCTCCCTCGAGGATAAACCGGAGACAAAACCTCTAGACAAAACCTCTCAACACCTTACACTTGCAACCCTTCTACTTTTAACATATCTACCATAATAACCTTATTCACACCTAATAATCTTACACCCATCATTCTCCCTTTCCATCCTTCTTTATAATGATTTGGAATTATGTGGTTTACCATCACTAGCTTATATATGACCTTTAACATGGGCACCATGGCTCTTCCCATAGAATTTTCCTCATGGACATGTTCCTCTTTCTAGGTAGGAACCCCGCAATAATTTAATTCATCACCCTCCCTATTTACCTACTAGAGCCATGTTAAGGTTCCACAGGTGTCGCTTGTGCATCTTATCATCCCCTCCCCAAGTGGTCTACTTGGTTGTCCCTAGCTCTATCCAAATTCAAAACCCTCGATGCTCATATCAAAAAAGTAATCTTATCCAAAGAGAATATTAATCCCTCGAAGGATAGTAATGCATATATCACCGTGTCATCTAAAAAGTCAAAATCAAAACAAAAAATATTAATTTAGACGACTCCCTCGAAGGATGGCTACTTTCTCGTATCATGGCAGTAAAGGCTTCCTGCATTGATCATGCTTCTTAAAATATTAGAAGAAAAAGTAAAAATATCAAAAGCAAAGTAAGAATCCTTGGAAAGCTTCCCACATAAATCAGCTTTCCCATCTCCCTCAAACTTCCCGTATCGATCAATTTGCACCATATTGCTCAAAGTTGGGACATAAACCTAGGACCACCACCTAAGGAGAACCTCTTTCCCTATACAAGCTCCATATCAAACCCCTTAGTCATGACTACAGTGAATCTATAGGCACACTTCCTCATGATCTTAGTATGACTAACCATCATTAGTTATGTTTTAACACCTGTTATTGGTCACAAGTTCATTTCTCTATGTTGTTCCCCCTCAAGCTTTACCTCTATTCTAGTTCTGAAGCATCACTCTACATACACTCCCCTGTATGATCAAGTGTACTTTCATACACTTAGGTCACCCTATTAAATTCACACCTTTTCCCACCACTCTATCCTAACTCTTATACCTACACCTAATCCATATTTTGCAAAAAAACATGATATATTTAATCTCCTACATCCATACACATATCCATCCATCACATAATGCATCCACATCTAAATATATCTAGTTTACATATACCATTACATCAAACCGTTTAATTTACATATCATTTAATCATAATAAATCAAAACATCACATCATCACATCGCATCATATCATCAGTTCATCACATCACAATAAACCATCACATCACATCATCAGTATACATCTAAACATCCATGATATAGTCGTATTCATCACATCATCAATACACATACACATCTAAACCAACATCCATACAATAATCAAAACATAAATCATCACATATAAGTTGACAAAATCATAATATATATATATATATATCATTAAATTATGTCCATACATGCGTGATAGGTCTCTGAAGGCTCTATCTAAAAAATATATACATCAAAATACATCATCAAAATTTATTTATAATTTCCACCCTCTACTCAGTGAACTAAACATCAAACAATCTAAGACTTAAACCATGTACCCCTGGTATACGAGCTTGTTCCCCTATCTTCCCACCCGCGACTCCCTCATTCGGGCCTAGATCATGCCTCGGCTTTATGACACTCATCGTACTACCTGATGGTGTTGGTTATGTGTCTCTCCCTGGCCCTCATTGCCCTACTAGATACATCACATATCATGGCACATCTAGTAATCTGGATGTCACAATCCACTCATAATAGTATGCCTCTACGCCTAGTGCCTTGTACTACTCTAGTGAGATAGTACTAAGAAGATTCATTTTTTTCACCTCCGTGTGAGGCCTTGGGTACCTCAATTTCTGATGCTATAATAATAGATCTGATATCTCCAAACCTGGCACTATAGGCCTCTCTCTACCATTGATACCAATCTCATTACTACATAAGCAAGTCCCTCTCCTAGTGTAGTCTTGAAACCTTATGTCGTACGACATCTCTCTCCTATTGCATAATGTATAAATATTCCTGAATGTGGGCTATCTAAGTTTCCCCCTAATATCCCTCATCTCCTCTCGGTGCACCTCTTCCTCTCCCTGTAGGTTCCTACCTCCTCCTCTCCATCTCCTAATACACCCTCTCTTCAGCAGCCTTATATTCCCATTGCAGATTCCACCACTCCACGTACCCCTCCCCCACACCTACATCATCATCATCATCCCTCAACTCTCCCTCCTCATCCAATGGATCCATCATCACAAGCACGGGAAGGTGCCTCTATGTCTCACCTTGCCTATATTGGATAAGCACCCCTATTACTCCTTGCACAACCCCAAACTACCGCATCACCCTAGTAAATTGAATGGTCTCAATCATCTCAGACCTTTTCCCTTATACCCACCACACCATCCTCAAGCCTTCTAACTACATATTTGTCCCCGGCCATGTAGGGAAATCGTCTATAGGGCCTCTATCTCACCTCCTCTACATCTAGCCTCCCCAGCCTGTCCTCATACCACTCCTCCCCTCACTCCCCCTATCCCTATGAGCATGATCCACTCACCACCTCCTAAAACCCACTGCTAGCTCTATATAGTCCCCCACCACCCATGGAATCCCTGGCGGTGTCACCACAACTATGTGCTCATATGTAAAACAGTACAACAAAAATCCCACATGCATGCATGTTCATCTCTTAGATGTATATCCCCATAACTCATAATACACGTGTCAATAAATTTTCACCAAACATAAATACCATCTGATGCTCTACCATATATGTTAAACCCCTAGTTAATGTCCACGGAAACTAGGCTCCACCTAAGTCTGGAAACACATAATAGGATACTACCATCATCATCAAACAAATCAACCTATTCCTCGGCGTCCCCAGCTAGTATCAAGCCTCAATATGGAATGCTCATGAAACAAATACAATATGAGTGACATATTATCTGAATAGCCACGTCAAGGTCCCCATCCTTATATCATTGTAATAGGCACTACAAGTTCCCTTGGATTAGTAATATAAAAATGTGGTACACATCCTCCAAATGTGACTGTCATCTCTTATCTGAAACCAGAAGGTACTGGTCCTCGGATCCATCTATCAATCAGTGTAATCATAAGTCTTGTATCTCAGGGCACCCTCTAAGTAGTGTTAGATTCCACCCAGCCCCCACTATTGTTAAATGATCCCACTCTGCATCTGTGACATCTCTCTCATCCACTCATACAAAGATGGGACCTGATATCTCAGATATAAAGTGTCTCCTGCAAAACCAACAAAACAATCACCCATTAGCATCTCATCATCAAAAATCACCACTTGTTAGTCACCTAAGCCTAATCCCTACCCATTCGATGGTGACCCCCTTGGGTCAACACCAAATTGCCTTCAGTCAATGGCGATTGGCCCCTTCACCACCAACTGACCCTTCTTACCAATCACTCTTTCACAAAAAAACAAAAATAACCAAAAAAAAATCAAAAAAAATCAAAAACAAGGTTAGGATCTTGATTTTTACCACTCATCAGGTCCTTTGACAATTCCTCACTCCACCAACTACCTCTAGCTCTCTTAAATCTCACAAAATCTTCTTATCTCTCATAGCTCTAGAATCGCAAAATTCGTATAGTGCAAAATGAGCCCCTTAGGTTACTCATGTCGCTTATATAGGTGCACTAGTAAGGTTGACATCGAATCATCCCAGTCAATGGGGAGCCAGTCCTAGTCACTGATGACTACTTATTCATCGTCGATCTAAAACCAGTATCTAGTTCCTTTTCAGGATATTTTGATCATTCCTCATCATTTACCTAACCATTCCCTCCATCTAACTACTTGTGTATCACCCATTACACGCTTTAACTTATCCGGTATCTCCATCTCGCATCTCGCAACCTACTTTTTGGCCATTAAAAGTTCCCTTCTAGGGGTACCTTTATTTATATTCACACATCCCACCCTCGCAGAGCCATATTTTATCCTTGTACCACCTACGACGTATATTTTTTTGCTTCCTTGTGTTTGCAAGGCAAACATAATCTCTCACAACCCACTTTGTTGCTAGGCATTTAAAAACTACCCTCACATTTGTTTTCACATATTTTGATGTCTTCTTTGTCCCATTGGACCACAGGCATGTAATTCCATCTTGCAATGAATAATGTTGACGCACAGAGTGCGTAGATCATTAAACGACGTCTCCATCATAGGTCGTGTTATGATCCTACCGATCGCTTCCAAGGTCACACCATATTTTTTATTTTTATTTTTTCCAATCAACAAATCATCTCCCTTCACTTGGGGAATCTTCCTATCTTTTCTTTCACTTTTTCCCCTTCCTTATCCACCTAATCTCTTTCAAACTAGTAAAAAATTCCCTTCGCATCCTCGATCCCTAGTTTGAGGGGGAGCACCTCAACCATCATTTCTCATCATCACTTCTAGTTTTTATCTCATGGCTTACTTAACACAACCACTTGACAAAAAATGGAAAAATGTAAACACTGCGTTTTGGCATGTTGTCCCCTCACCCAACATTCATTACTCTTCTCCATCACCTCATACACTTATCTCTCTCATCTTATTCTAAACACTAATACTCCCTTGTGATCCCCCCAAAATATTATTTCCTCTTATCCTAAAACCTAGTATTTTTAACCCCCTTCGCATGCCCCCTAAGTACCCATGTATTTTAATCACTCCACCATATATTTAAATCACTCACACCATAGATTATTATTTAGTATTTACTTATTTACCAACCTGCCCCATTTAAATTCCTTAAATCTCTCACCTACCACCCCATTTAAACACCTCTAACTTTCTCACCTACCTCCCCCCTAATATCTCCCCATGCAGCTCAACAACATTTAATCATCTCTTCACTCCTCTTCTTTCGTTTTAATCACCTAAATCCCAAAATCAATTCTCTATCGACCCCAGTCATCAGAGACTCATTTGGCCACTGTCGACCTTATAAATCTACATCCACTCATCCTTTCAAACCCCCAGAAATTTTATATTTCATCCATCCTCACACATTTATGCCTCCTTCCTCGTCTCTAGAGCTTTTATCATCATCTTGATCTTAATCCCAGAAGGAGACCAGCTGTTGTCCACTCAAAATTCTCCGCTCTGATGAAAGTAAAAATTTCAAAATTTTGAGTTGTTTAAGTGTCTTCTCTAATGTACCGAAGTCGTGAAACTGAGAAAATCTACGTTTTTGGGTCATTTTGTGTGATTTTCGGGCCTGTCAGAACTTTTTGTCCCAACTGTCCCAAGTTCAAAAGTGCGCTCTGTTCTCCGATCGGCCGAAATCCCCGAAGTTGTTCCATTTTCGGGCCTGTCAGACAATTTTGTCCCAACTGTCCCAATTTCAAATGTGCGCTCTGTCCCATTTTTGGCTGAAACACCCGAACCGCGTACTTCACGCATTTTCGTCCCGAATGTCCCAAACTTCCCTGGACCTATTGTAACATTTTCACCCGAACCGCCCGAGTCGCGTACTTCAGAGCTTTCTGTCCCAAGTCAAAGGTGCAAGCTGTTCCATTTTCGGCCGAAACACCCGAGTCGCGTACTTCAGAGCTTTTTGTCTCAAGTCAAAAGTGCAAGTTGTTCCATTTTCGGCCGAAACTCCCGAACCGCGTACTTCGGAACTTTTCGTCCCAACTGTCCCGAGTTCAAAATTGCGCTCTGTTCCCCGATCGGCCGAAACACCCGAACCGCGTACTTCGGAAATTTTTGTCCCAAATGTCCCAAGTCAAAAAAGTGCAAGTTGTTCCATTTTCGACCGAAACACCCGAACCACGTACTTCGCGCGTTTTCATCCCAAATGTCCCAAAATGCATTTGTGCATCTTCTCCCTGTTTCGCCCGAATCGGCCGAGCCGCGTGTTTCGCGCATTCGCGTCTCACATGTCCCAAGTGAACCTAATGCCATTCATACTTAGTTTTTCTCGCTCTACCCGAATATGTTGTTTTTTAAACTAATAGATATGCATCAAATGTGCATTGATCACCCTTCTCTCTCCTCAACGGCTATATAACGGGCAGACCCCCTTTTTGCATTTCTCGCACTGCTTCCTTGCTATCTTTTGCTCGAACATCTTGCTGGCGAATAAGGTTTTCGATGACGTCAAGGATAATCTATCAAAATCCTGGGAAGATCAGAGTCTTGGAGGAGGCTTGGGAGAACTGAAGAACAGCTAGCAGAAGGACGAAGTTTTCAAGACACTGGTCATCTCTGCTTTCAAAGACATACACTGTCATCTTCAGGATGAGACTTCTGAGACATGGCTGAGATGTTAAGGAAATTCAAGCAGCGGATTTTGAAGTCGGTGGGTCCCTCTCAGTGACTGGCCACCTGTCTTCTTCTCCTTGTTCTTTTCTCTTCTTCCCTTTCTTTTTCCGTTTTCTTTGTAAGAAGTTAAGGTATTGCGATTGGCGGTCCTTAACTGTTCTTGGTTAAAGAAGCGGTTATGAAGAGTAACTGATTTGTAAGTTATATAATGGCCTTCCTTATGCCATTCTAAAAAAAAGGGAGGAAGAACTTGGCTTATTTTCTGAAAAGTGTAAATAGATTATAAAGAAATCAATACAGAAGGACTTTCCCATTCTTTGTCTATCTGATCTCCGTTATTCCTAAGCTTTCATTTATTTTCTTTGTGAAGATCATTTGTCTCAAGTTTGTTAGTCTCACCGATTGCATACTCTTCAACTTTGCAAGCCTGGTGATCTTGTATAACCAAGAAGGAACTTTGTGTCCTTGATTAATGAATCTGTGTTATGTTAAGAAACTTTGTGTTCTAGCAGATGTTATTTACAGAACTTTGTGTCTCTGAATTCCATCTTATTTATCCAATACAAATGATCTTGTTTCAAATTACTGTGACTTCGCATACATAAAGAATTACTCTGATATCTATAATTCTGCATGTTGCCTTTCTGCTCTTTCCCATACTCTTTTTCCTCAGTCCTTTTGTAATTGATGATCTTCATAGAAAACACTTTCGTAATATCCAAGTTTAACCAACAAATCATGTTTTGTACATTTGTAAATAGGTTCATTTCTGAATAAGGGAACCTCTCCCATTAAAGAGGAGGGACTTCTTGTCCCCTGACTGTTGCTCTTCTTAAAAGTCCTATTTGACGACCAACACATGTGATTATTGGAGTTTAGAAAAAATTGAAGATTTCTTGGAGATCTCTTTGGTGTCTTGTCTCTTTTGTTTTAAAGGTTTACAGGTTTCCCCAGAGCTCTGTCCGACATCCAACCATCTCTAATCCACCTTAGATCCATCCTATCGTCTCATCAACCTATTAAAATTGTATACCTTGATCCAGTCACCATCGACCCTACCTAGTCATCATTGACTCGCAATCTTATCCTCATCCAATCAATTGTCCTTTACATCCCTATTATCATACCCCCGTCTTGACATCAATCCAACATCTTTGCACCAAATTTCAGCTTTGTTTCTGCATATTTGTGATCAACCCTACACTGGTCACCATTGACCATACCAATTGGATCTGGTTCGTCGTCGACCCATTCAGGTTTCCTTTATTATCAACAATTTATCACTATCAAGTCTTATTTCAGCATCTCTTAGCTTATATTAGATCTATGTTTCAGGTTGTTATCTACATACTTTTACTTATTATTATTTATCATTTTTTGTTATCAAAAGAGGGTTGACATCCATCCTAGGAAGTTCTCACTTCTCGAGACCAACTTTGTCGAACAACCCTTCATCTCTACCACTAATCTTTTTCATTTTTTATTTCTCTTTGTTGTGTAATCATCCAGCTCACAACGGAGAGAGTCACTTATTTTTCTCTTGTACTATCTTCATCATCATCTACATAAAGAGGTCACCTAAACCCTCCCATATTTCTAAGGTTTTTTGAATTCTTGCATACTTTTCACTAACCTGGAACAGGAGCGAGAATTCTCGTGAAAATAAGTTAGTTAAGTAAATGGGTTCTTAGAAATAACTCACATATTTAGGAAATTGAGTTGCGAGATATTAAAACAATTCATTCATGTTTTAGTAAGTGGTTGCAACTCCTATTATATAGGGATGAATTGTTTATATATTGTGGAGTATCATGTTGAAGAATATAATGAAAGTATTTTTTGTTTGATTTTATTCAGTGTTTGTTCATGATAAAACTCTGACCAACTTTTTCATAAATTTGAGGTGAATTAATGATATATTTATAGAGTATTTTATGACAGATGTTTTGACAATATTTTCTAGCCTTTGCCACCATTTTTCATTCCATCTCTTTAGTTATCTCACATCTTCTCATTGGTTCAACCTCTTAAATGATCTTGAGGTGTTTTATGATCTTTGAGAATGCAATTAAAGCCACTAGATCATTTACAAGCTTATAGTTGTCTACCAAATGTCATATGATATATATGTGATATGTGCATGCTTATTATTCTTCTCTTTATTTACACCCTAATTATATTTAACATGAAACCTAATTGATTTTAGTGAATTAGTGCACTAAAGGATGTAAGGGTTAGCAATAAGTGGATATTTTGATTGATTAACTTCCACCATTAATTATAATAATCAGAATAATGATTTTCTACTTGTAATTAATATGTTGTATAAGATACAGACTTAGGAATATAAGGGAATGAATGTACTTAGTTGATTATTGATGATTCTAGAAAGATGCATTCTAGGAACATAGAGATATGGACTAGAATAGGCTTCATTCTAAAGACTATCACTAAAAATGAACTAGTGCAGAACCGTACCATATGGATGTGCATCTCCAATATGCTCTTGCTTCTATTAGGATTCGGGATTTCTAAATTCTTGAAACTGCCATTTTTTTAAACTTTGTATTTTTTTCAAACCCTCGTTTGTGATCATCATGAAGCTCTCTGAATAATTTGATCAACATCTCAAACCCTATTTGTGGATGAGAAGTCCTAAAAAATAAACATCAGTTGGGTTATGGGTACCCTCGTGCACTACTAACATTGACACTACTCCAAAGAGTCCTCATACTACATTTCTTTCTTCACATACCATGTTAAATCTAAATAAATGCCTCTTTGACAACCATCTTTGACCATACTTCAATTGAGTTTGATTTTGTTAAGATACTTAGGGAAGGGATGTTTGAGTGCCTATAGATGAGATATATTGTTACCTTAACCCGGTAAGGAGCCTCAAACCTATTGAGATTGTTGCCCTGATAACTGTAGATGTGTTATTGCAAGATTTAGGGAGCCTTGGGTGCCTTTTTCAATTGTAAGAAGTGGGTATATCAGTGTAGTGCCATAGGATTTATAATTTAGTAAATGAGGTAGTGTTACTTGTTTATAGAGGGTTTTATAGATGATTTTTCAATGAAAGGATGACCCAGAGAGATTAGAATACCCAGCAAAAGATATGCATTTGAAAGAAACATTAAAGGACATTTCGGTCCATTACTATACAAATCAATTAAGACCAGATGTATTATCCTGACCAATCTATATGACCGTACCAAGGGAAATTGTATTTTAGGACTTATTGTTTGATGTTTGTCTATGGATTTTATGCATTGTGTTCTCATTCTTTGATGATATTTCAGTGTGAAAGGATAAACAAGCTAAACACGAGACCTCAAAATGTACTGGGTGGGAATGGGAAAGTTGTATTTGTCTCAGCAAGAGTGCATTGTTAAAGAATAAATTTTAAAATTTGAGTTTCTACACACTCATTAATTCTCAAGATCTAAAATTTCCTCCAATTCCACTATGGAATGTTCTCTCAAATTATATAAATTGATGAAATAATCACTTCATCAAATCATCTTCTAGATTGACTATTCTTGGTCTAGATATTTGATCCTTTTTGTTGTTCAATCTATAGGTGCTCATTTCAAATTTGTTTTATTTATTTGGGGAAATAATTACTATAATCAATTTGAGAATTTCATAGTAAAGATATGAGAGAGTGGTCATGTTTATTTTATTGATTCATAAATGAGATAGTGGATTATAAAGGAAGCTATCATTTGAGATAGAAGTGTATTGGCCTAAATTTTTAGGATTTCCATTTGGTAATTAGATGGAGAGGCCTAATTTGTACCCCAGAGCATTTGGCTATAAAGCCATTATGGAATTATGGCTTCATTTACATTCAATAAAATTAGTTAATGCTATATTTCAGATTATGAGCTATAGTGGTCTAATGGTTTGGTAAATCTCAGTGTATGGAGCTTAACAGTTGTTTGAATTATGGGGAGTTACATTAATTATGTAGTTTAATTTTGTTCTTATGTTATTCTAACCCCTTCATTTCATCTTTGTGAATTTGGCCCAATGGAAAAGGTTCATATGAAGTTAGATTGATCGACCCCATATTTTAATTAAAGTATGTTGCCCTACCTCTTTAAGACCTTTGTTTTAGCTTGAATATCTTTAAATGCCTCTCCATTATAACTTTGGCTTCATGCTTTCTTGAATTCACTCCACATATTTGTTATAAAACCAACAAGTATAGATATCCTCATATCTTTGTAATAGATCAATTAAGGTCTATATATTATCTTACAAATGTGTGGTTATGTCGCAAGTGACACTTAATTGGGTGCTTAGTCATGGAGGTTGTGTTTCTGGGTAGATCTAGTGTGTGTTTAGGCTCATCATATGTTGATAATTATTAGGGTCTCTCTCCTTGACCTTACAAAACCAGAATAAGTAGAGAAGTGACCTTTCTTCTCCTATTTTTTGGTCTTGAATCCATTCCTAGCTTCTTGAAGAGAACCCCTATGTTATAACTAACTCATCCTTCAACTTTTCTTCATCAAATTCTCAAGGATGGAACATATTTGGGAGACAAAAAATTGATGTTATTATCATAGAGTGTTGTTCACTAGTTCATTTGGAGGACCCTTGTCAGGATTTTTTGTGCTTCATTTTTCATTTTTGAGAGAACTCTAGTGTGTTTCTTCAGTCTTTTTTCTATCATTCATTTTTTTTTACATTAGAGGTGGGTTAACTCATAATTAGCCTACCAAAATTTCCAATAAATTGGTTTTGTTTCCTGGGATGTACCAATTTGGCTTAGGTTTAAGTTTATCATTACTTGCATTCCTTTTTGTATCATATTTATAATCTCTTTCAGTTTCATTGAACTTTATTTTGAAATAAAGAGTGTTTATCTTGGTCTTACTTTGGAAGTGGTGACTCCCTATTGACTTTTGGGCTAGTATGCTTCCGTATTTGATTTGATTTCAAACATTTGAAGCTAGTTGTTTGTATGCTAAATTTTAGTAATTGGGTTGAAAGTTGTTGATCTTTCATTTTTCCCAGTGAATCCTTGTGGTTTATTCATATTTATTTGTGTTGGATTTGATTAATCACTTTCAGACTTATTGGTTATAGTAGATGTGTATTTAGAGAATGTAGATATATGGTTAGATTCTTGTGCTCAGTATGATGGCGGTTTAGGTAACACTTTTTCCTATTTGATTTAATTTAATTTGAATTATTAATTAAATTTTACTACAAAGTAACTATTGCAATAACCGATATACATATGCTAAATACAATAATGACACAAGCAAAATAGCATGTAATGTGAGAATCCTAAGAAAATAAGAGAGATAAGAAGATTTAGTTGATTTTTGAGTGGACGAGAAGTGATCAGGGAAGGTAAAAGTGTTGAAAAATTTGCAAATATGGTCATCCCTACTCATTGTAAATTATGGAGCTCAGGAACCAAGCCGGACAGGGGCACCTAGTGCAGGGTGGAGGCTTTTATGTACTAATGACCAGATTTAGGCATCGGTGACTATACAGGAGCCCATGTTCTACTTTTTTTTGTGTTGCTAAGGTTTCATTGTTGATTCATGTTGATCATTTGATATACACACTATGATCGTTGAGGGTACCTATAACCTACAAAAGAGAAGTTCACCTGCACATACCCACAAACCATATTAAACCTAAAAAGTAAAATGTAGAATGAGGAGTCAAATTTACCCTAGCGATCACCTGAAGAGTGAACTTACGACTGAGTGCTTCACTAAATCTCAAAATCCATGTAGTTATAGTGAGTGAGTGTAGAAATGGTGCCCTAGGATGCCCTTGTGTAAGTTGCACTTGATAGCGGGTTGTAGTTAGAATGTAGCAATGTAGGAGTATTTGTAGATGGAATAGAATAGACTTCCCCTTCCTATGTTGTGCATGAAAAATTATGTATCCCTTGTCCCTTTAATGGATGTTAGATTGATACCTTTGAAGTGCTTTAGTGCTTTTAGAATGCAAGCTTAGGTGATGATAGTAATGCGTAGTGTTTGGTCCTTATTTTTGAGAAGTAATTAAGTATATATATATGATTCCCTGATTTGAATTTTGTAATTAATAACTAGAAGGCCAGCCCATAAGTAAAAAAGATGCCCAAAAGATAAAATATACCTAAAAAGAGAGGATAAAGGTAAGAAAGGGTCAGGATTGCCCAGTATAGATAGAAGCACTTGGGCACTAGTGTTCTAACTAGGTGACTATGTATGTGGCCACAAAATATAAATCAGTCAAGTTCTGTCAGGGATGTAGGGTGTGTAATACCAAAGAGAAAGTAAGATACAAAGAAAAGAGGCCAAAGATAGTTGTCAATTACTATTTTTCTTAATTAGGAATTATGTAAATGCTAGCATGATTTTAGAACCTAGAAATGTACCCAAGTGTGTGATTTTGTGTTTACATTTGCACCCACTTTATGTTGTTGAGTAAATACTTGATAACATAAAGTAGATAAGAGATGTATACCTTATGATCATGTACAATGTGTGGTGATTATCATGTTGAGTGGACAAGTGAAGCGTGGAGTGATTGCAAAGTGAAGCATTGAGTGATTATAAAGTGAAGCATGGAAACTAGGGAAGGGAAGTGGACCCTAGGGGTGAAGGATGTGCATTGTAGCATGTTGTTATGACTTGCATGTGCTACTTCTTGTAAAGAAAGACCTGCAAAAGAAGAGAAAAAAAATAGTCAAATCTTTGTATATGGTAAATTTAAGTAAAGTATGCATAAGTATGTAAAAGTATGCAAAAGTGTGTAAAAAGGAAAGTGTACAACTGATATGTGAAAGAGTAAAAGAAAGAAAAGTGTCATGTTGTATGAATTTGTTGATCTGAATGTTGAAGGTGGGGTTATTGGTAAATCTCATGCCAAGAGTGAGTTTTTTAGGTGATCTCACACCAAGTGTGACTTGTTTGGGAAATCTCACGCCAAGTGCAAGTTTTTTGGGTGATCTCATGCCAAAGATCAAGTGTTGGGGAGAGAGGTCTGGTTTTAATCTCCTTCCATGAATCTTCCCAATAAGCACCACTACATATGGTGCATCCCAATTTTTTATTGTTCCTTTTATTTTGATTGTTCTGAATTGTTCCTATTATACTATTTGTAGGAGATAGAATGCATTATGTGACTGGATGTTTGTGCATATGGCTGTATAACTTCTCTATGAACTATAATAGACTATGTTGTACTGATAAAATTATTGTATCTCCCCCAAGCCATTAGTGCCCAGGGAAGGACAAGGGAACCTGCGCACTAGTGTCTTGGTCAAGGTGTTGGTGTCTGTATTGTGTGTTTGACAGCGTGGAGCCAAGAGAGACCTAAGAGCATGTCACAGCCTTTGATTAAAGATGCAACAACAAATGGTACAAGCATAGTAAGAGGCTTAATTGTGATGGGAAGCTTGACATAGCCAAAAGACTTAAGGACTAGAAATGTGACATTAGATAGTGGATAATTGATTGCTAGGAGGATTGCACCGGAGTATACGTTGGTAGGATTCAATGGATATATCATAGTGTTATTGACAATATATTAACCGATAGAAGCATTGATGTGCTAGGAATTAGAAGTAAATGTAGCATGCTAATTGTGATATAAGAATGTAATGATTGGTGGCGAGGCATCAATAGAAGTGACAACAAAATCAAGAGGCCCCGATGAAGGATGGGGCACAACGTGATATGCATGATTGGCAGAAGAATCAGAATTTTTCTTGTTATGTTTGGGAAAAGGGTCTGTTATCTCTCGAAAGTGCACCCTGTAGAGAGATGGATGTGGGTGTTCTAAGCTTGCAAAATGGATCTCTCTTTTTCATAGATACAATGGAAACACCTCAGGTATGTGGGTATACCTATTTTGAGGTGAGTCTCCGGTATCAAGGCCGGTTCCTTATTGATGTATCCTAAAATGATTTTATGGGGGTTTAAGGGTAAAAGATGACTGTAAAATGAAATTAAAACTGAGGTGATACACCAAACTTGTATGAGGTCTTTGACTAAGTACATGAACAATTGATATGGAATGAAATTCTGATACACAAGCCAACAGTATTCTGAAGATAATTAAGGGTAAACACTTTGATGTATTAAGGGATAAAATCACAATAATACTACTAAGTTACACATACACTTTAATATCATGTAGAAATTATTGAATTCACAACAGGGTAAGATGATTAATTAGGGAATTCAAATTCACAAGATCAATGGAAACGTACACAAGACTGTAAATAATTGGAAAGGTAGAAAATACTTCACATTCAAAGGGAAAAACTGGCAGAAAATTGCTTCAACACTCCTGTATCTAAAAGTCCTCCTTTGTGCTTTGCCAAAGCACACAATATATATCAAAAATATTTCCCACCCTTCCTAAAAATAGGCTAGAATTATACTCGCCCATGCATCCTATTTTTATCCTTCATCTATTAATAAATAAATGAAAAAAAACATAACATGCAAATACAAAGATTCATTAACAGTCATTGGTTACAACTCAGTCAACTGCAGTCGACTGTTTTATTTTTAAGAAAAGCATGAGTGATAATTTGCTAATAATAAGTTCTTCTTGATGAGCAAGTTTTCTTCTTTGTGCATGCAAATTCATATTCTAGTATGTTCTTTTGCGAAGGCATGCAAACTTATCCATTTGTATTGATAATATTAGCACTTTCTAACCATGGTTGAATCTGGTGAACTTAGGACTCGAATTAAGGTGCAAAAGTATTGCAAACTTAATTGTTTTTTGATATTTGCATTGTTGAGCTCCATTCGAGCTAGCAAAGCTCTGCTAAATTTTCCCCTGGCTGTCATTGTTAATTGTTCAAGCTTGACTGAAGGTTTCTATAAAGAACTCTATCTTTCATTATTTCAAAAAAAATTGTCCATGTAGGATAGATTTGAACTGCAAACGGGCCTGGAAAATATTTTCTTTTCCATTTCTGATAGAGATTTTGCATTTTAAAGCATTTGGCCCACCCTTCAGCTCTGGGCCCCACACATGTCTTTATCTGGTGCCAGCAGGGGTCGTGTTCAACTTTATCCTCTCTTTTTTTAACAAAGGTTCAAAGTTTCAAAATCAAAAAATGTTCCAGTGGCCCGCCTTTTCACCTTGGGCTTTTGATGGCATGAGCAGAGTCGCGGGGATCTTTTTGACTTTACTCCTTTTACAAAAGGTTCAAATTCTCAAATTGACCTGATGATCCGCTTTGACTTATTGAATACGTGGCCTTGTTTTGTCCTTAGCGGGGTCGCGGGGCACTTTTAAACTTTGCTCCTTTACAAAAGACTCAAATTCTCAAATTGACCCAACGATCCGCTTTGAATCTTTTGATGCGGGCTCAACATTTGACTTTTTCCCTTGGACATGAGTGGAGCCGCGGGTCATTTTACGAATTTAATCCATTTTGGAAATAAAACTCAAAATCTCAAAAGGCTCCGACGATCTGCCTTGACTCTTTTGATGCGGGCTCAACATTTGATTTTTTCCCTTGGAGATGAGCGGGGCTGCGGGTCATTTTTAAATTTTACGCCCTTTTCCAAAATGCCTCAAAACACAAAAGGGGCCCACCCCTCTGCATCGAGCCACCTGACCAATTTGAATATTTTGCAAAAAGGGAAAAAGAGCAAAGTTTTACAAAATGGCCCCGCCGTGTCGCATCCAATTAGATTTCACCGAGCCTACGGGTCAATCTAACACTTTTACAAAATGATGAAAAGATGTTAAGTTTTCCAAAAAGACCCACTATTTTAATGTGTCAAACTGGGGTTTGGATCTATTTTGGTGATCAATTCTGAGCATTGATCTCTATACTTTTGATTTGTGGATGTTGATCTCCAACTCACCTAATGAGTTAAGTTACTTTAGTTTGATGAATAAAACACTCGAAACCCTGAGTCTTTCATATTTTCATTCTTGAGCTCTATCTGAGCTAAAGGAACTCTGAAATAAAAAATTCCCTAGACGACGGCCATTGGAGAAGATCTTTCGAGCTCTAGGTTGGCTTATATTGCAAGACTTGGTCGAGTTGACCAGTTGTGTTGCTTTGAGTTCATCTTTTCTTCAAAATATTTGTGCCTTGTGAAGCTCTACAAAGATTCTATGGAGACCATTGTTGAGGTTTGTGAGCTCAGTCCTTCTGTGAAAATGACCATCTGTTTCTTTCTAGAATTTGTATCGTCGTTATTTTAAGATGGTCGCGGCTTTGCGTTTTTTTTGTAATCTCCTGACTGTATATTGCGCATTTCGATCAGTATTGAGATCACCCTTTTACTTTGTCTCTGCCATTTCATCTTCAAAACACTGATACTCGTTTTTCCTTTGCATTTTAATGTGATTTCTAGAACAACATTGGTCTCTAAGTTGAGACTCATTATGGGTTCTCCTTTTGGATCTGAATTCGATGACGGTTTTCTCTGCTTCAATTTTAACTAGTGAGTTCTTGATCCTTACTCTGATTTTAGTACCCATTAATGGGTCTTTCGATTAAAACCAGGATCTGTAACTTTATCCATTCCTTTGAGTTGTATTGCAACAAATTTGTATA
Organism: Taxus chinensis; assembly: GCA_019776745.2. Classification (NCBI taxonomy): domain Eukaryota; kingdom Viridiplantae; phylum Streptophyta; class Pinopsida; order Cupressales; family Taxaceae; genus Taxus; species Taxus chinensis. The sequence continues at coordinate 644,575,807 of CM034152.1, forward strand.
TGAACTTTTAACTGTCCTGCTTGAATGAATTATTTTTCCAAAATTTGTATATATGTGTTGTCATCCTCAACATTCCCCTCTTTTGAAGTCAAGTTTCGAAATTTTGATTTTGTTCCTTAGAGTATTGGATCACGTTAAGCCTGGAATTATTTGCAGTTTTCCCATTTATGGAGAACAATTTGAAATTGGGGCGTAATGGTGAAGTTTCTTTCCTTCTTTTTATTTTTCTTCCTGCAGTCGAGAATGACAGGTGTATCTTCCCTGTTATTTTTTACCCCAGAATCCACGAGTAGTACGTGGCATCTCTGATTGGATGTAGTTTGGCCATGTTTCAAGCATCATTGGAATCCTCCATGCATCCAAATGGCACAACTCCAGGGGCAGGGTCCAAGGGACGGTCCTCAAATAAGTGCAGGCTTTCCGCGTGTCCCAAGTTCAAAATGAAGGTAAAACAAGCTCAAATCGGCTAAGTATGGAAGGTTCAGCGGATGGCGCCACGTGCCTCATCGGTGAAGCTTCAAAAGTCAAAGTCAGGGGTAGTTCTCAAACTTGTGCTAGTCCTCCACATGTCCTAGGTCCAAACAGAGAGATAGTCAATCGTTAAAATTGACTAATATGGGCGGGTTGGCGGAAGTCTCCACGTGCCCTAATGGTGCAATTTCGGAAGTGAAATCAAAGGGTCAGTCTCCAAGTAGCACCATCTCACCACATGGTTAAAGTCAATGGGGAGACAAAGTTGACCGTTGAAAAGTCCAAGACCGGAGGAAGGAGACACGCATTAGCTCAATGTAATTTCAAGAGGTGTCTCCAAAATGGAAACTCAAATGAGCACCAGCCCTCTATGTGTCTAGGGGTCAACATAAGTCAAGCAGGAAATAGACCTGAATCAGCAACATATAAAGGAACCGGCAGAGCTCTCCACGTGTCAACCTAGCGTAGCTTAAAAGGAAAAAAATGCAAAAGGCGTCCGCAGGCCCACTCCAATCAATTCCTTCCATGTGGGCGGCCCAAATTTAAAGTTGTAGAAGCAAATTGAATGGCCCATGTTTTAACTGGAAAAATAATGTAATGGTCGTATATTTAAAAAATTAGTTTTTCTGCCATTAATGTTTCTATGCAAATCAAGAATTCGAGAGGGCACTGGAATAAGTTGTAACTGTTTCTTGCTTGCTCGAGGAAGTTGTAACCATCTCTTGCGAGCTATATCATGGGCTTTCAAAGCCATTATATGGGTTGGAATTTTGTTATTTTGGAACTGTAATTTCTAATTGGAAGAAATCAATACAAAGGTTTTCCCCTTTTTCCTCTGTTTTCTCTTTCCTTTTTTCTCTAATTTGCGAATTATTTAATCCTTGCATGCTTAGAAACTTTGTGTTCTAGATTATACAATCTCAAGAACTTTGAGTCTGTGGATTGTGCCCATTATAAACGTGAATGGTTCTACTCTATATCTCATTTGCTCAATACATATAAGGGTTTTCTCTTCCATCTCTTTTCCCTGAAAGTATTGTCTTCTTCTTCCTCCCTCCTCTCTTCAATGTCTTCTATCCTCATGTATTGATAACTTTCCAAGCATAAAACACATTTCAAGATATCGGGAGACCACCATTGAATGAAATATTGTATATTTGTACATAGTTTTTTCCCCTGCTTTCAATAAGGGAACATCTCCCATTAAATAGGAGGGACTTTCTTGTCCCCTGATTTTGGTTTCATTCCAAGTGCAAATTTGAAACCTAACAGTTTTTGGCAACTCCACTGGGGATTTGTTCAAAAAATTTCCTTTCCTAAAAGAACAACTAATTTGATCATTTCTTTGATATGGCAACTCTAAGATATACTCATGGTAGAAGGTCTCTTGGAATTGAAGATCCCCAATTTCAACTCTTGGATCAACAAGGTTCTCAACTTCCTCCAACAAGAAGAAATAGAACAACTCGTTCCACAAGCACACCTCTTATTGAAGACAGAGCTTCTAGTAGTAGTATTCCTCAAGCACAACTTAGCCCTAATCTCCGTGCCCTAATTATTTTTGGTGTCTCAGTTCCATTTCAAGCAATATTTCCAAGGATGACAGCACCTCAGCCTTGGGGACAAAGAGTTGGGCCTCTGTCTCTTCCTCAACCATTGAATGAGTTACCTAGGGGTAATAGGAAGAATTTTCCCAAATTTAGAGGTGATGGAAAAGTACACCCTGATGAACACGTTGCATCCTTCATTATTGCATGTGGGGTCCTTGGAGTTGAACATGAGGATGTCTCTGTTAGGTTGTTTGTGGAAACCTTGCAAGACAATGATGTAGATTGGTTTAACCATCTTCCTGTTGGGACCATCATTGATTGGACTACTATGAGGACTGAATTTGAGCAGTGTTTCAAACTTGCTAAGGATGTGCATGCTTTGATAGCTCAGATTTCTCAAATCAAGGAGCCACATGAGCCTATGAGAGAATTTGTGGCCAAGTTCAACAAGTTGGTTAACAAGATTCCACTAGATACTAGACCTATTGATCAGATTCAAGAAGTGTTTCTTAATTTCCAGAAGTAAGCTACGCTGAGGAGAGAAAATCTTGTAACTTTGGATGCTAGTCAGAGATTGGTTGTTAGTGTGGAAGATGACTTGATCATGTCTGACAAGCTGAAAAGGGAGTATTTCAAATCCAAATCATCTTCTTCTTATCCTTCTCCTAGAGGTAATGCAGATCGGTTAGTGTAAAATCTGGCTAATGACCTCATTACCATAAAAAATCAATTGGCTTAGCATGCTCCATATCAAGATGTTCCAAGGAATAACTTTCAACCTAAGAACCTCTTTCCCTCTTCTCAAACTAGGTTGGCTATTGAAGGTCCACCCCTCAAGGTTCCTGTTAATGCTACTTGTGAGGTTCTTGAGCCTGATGATGAGGAAGAAAATGGGCTCTATGATGAACAAGAAGAGGAAGCTGATGAAGATATGGAGGAGCCTGGTGGTTCTCGAGTTCATTTCCTCACTACTGAGGGTGTGGATGATCAATATGACTATGATGATGTAGTGGCTAAGATGAACAGTGAATCATATGTTGTTATGACCCAGGAGCAGACCAACAAAAAGGAAAAAGTGGTGCAACCTGCAAAAATATCCAAGGATTACCCCATCACCATCCCGGTGATTGTAAGAAGAGGAGCTTCTATTCCTACTACTTCCACCCGAAAGCTAAGATCTACTAGTCCTTCTTCCTCTACTTCTGATTCTAAGAATTCTTGTCCAATAAATTATAAAGTTGATATATCAAAAGCTCCTCCTACTCCTAACAATGATTCCCCATCCACATCTTGATCTTTTGATATTATAGACCATCTTAAAAAGACCAAGATTCATATTTCTGAGGCAGAGTTCTATCAAACCCATCCTAAAGCCTTTGCCAAAAGAGTTAACTTTGTAATTTCTAAATCTAAAACCCCAACCCATTCTTTTAAATGCCTTTTTACCACTCCTTCTCTGCCTAAACCTAGCCTTGTGGTTGTAATCACTTCACCCAATGAGAAGATCAAACCCTTCTATGTGACTCTCCTCATAGTTGACCACAAGCTTAGCAATTGTGTCATTGATTATGGTGCATTTGATAATATAACGCCTACAAAAATGGCTCATGCTTTGCGTCTAACCCTAACCTGCACTTATGGCTCTTGTTATTCCATAGAAAGTAGAGAAGTGCCTTTGGTTGGGAGAATCAAGGATGCACAAGGAGATTTTTCTACTTTACTAGAGAAGGTCTTGGCTACCATCTTGGTTGTTGATATCCCTCCTTCCTATGGCATGTTGCTAAGTATGAACTTCTTCTAATAAGTTGGAGGTGAAATCCAAATGGATTGGTCACATGCCTTGATCCCTGTCAATGGGAAGATGAAGAAGTTGTTGCCTGAGAAACAAGTAGAGTATATTGTGCAAATGACAGATGATCCTAAAGCACAAATATTGTATGAATACGTTGGGCATGGGAACTACATGATCATGTCACAAGAGGAGACAAGTCTTCCAAAGGAAGTGTTGTTTGATCCTAATGGTGTGTGGACTTTGGAGTTTGATGGAAGATGTTCTTCAACTGGTTCTAGAGCCGATGTAGTGCTCATTTCTCTTGGGCGTAAGGTTCATCCTTTCTCCTTCAAGTTCTACTTTGAAAATACCATTAATACTACTAAGTATGAGGCCCTTATTCTTCGGTTGAGCATGGTGAAGGAAATGGGAGTGAAGAACCTTGTTGCTCGTGGAGATGTATAGTTGATTGTAAAACAAGTTAGATACCTTTATCAGGTAAAGAACTTAAGGTTGCAGCACTATAGGAATCTGGTCTAGAATTCTATTGAATTCTGTGATGTTTTTTCCATTGAATTTGTGCCAAGGGAAAGGAACACTAGGGCTAACTTTCTAGCTGTTTTGGGGTCCTTGTTGAATCCTCACCCTGATTTCCCTCAAGAGAAATTCACCATTGAGTTGATCCATAGACCTAGTGTTCCTGTCAATGCAAATAATTGGAAAATTTTCAATGATGAAAAGAATTTTCCCTCTCCCCATGATGGACCAAGTATTGCAAGCTATTACAGGCTCAGAGATGCTATCTATGTTAGATGGATTCTCAGGGTACAAGCAAGTAGAGGTAAATATTGCAAATCAACATAAGACTACCTTTATAACTCCTTGGGGCACCTTTGCATACAAGAGGATGCCATTTGGTCTCATCAATGTTGGTGCTACTTTCCAGAGGGCCATGGACTTGGATTTTGGTAGTTTGAAAGGGAAATGCATTATTGTGTATTTAGATGACTTGAAAGTGTTTTCTAAAGAAAGAACAGATCACTTCCAACACCTTGAAACAGTATTTCAGAAGTGTAGAGAGCATAGAATTTATTTAAACCCTAAGAATTCTATGTTTTGTGTCACAGAAGGAAATTTTGTTGGGACACGTTGTTTCAAAGGAAGGGATCAAGATTGATCCGGAGAGAGTTCAGGCCATCTAGCAAATTCCTCTTCCAGCAAGTAAGAAAGGTATCCATTCTTTCTTTGGTAAGATCAATTTCCTAAGGAGATTCATCCCCTATTTTACAGATACTTTCTATGATCATTTCTCGCATGATGCAAGGGAAGAAAACTTTTGGTTAGTCATCTGAAGGGAAGAAATCATTTGAGGACATTAAACAAGATATTGTAAAGACTTCAATCTTGGCATGCCCTGACTTTGGTAAAGATTTCATTATCTATTGTTATGCCACTAAAAATACCCTAGTTGTTGTGTTAGCCTAGAAGAATGCTGAAGATCATGAGCTCCCAATTGCATTCATGAGTTATGTCTTGAAAAATCATGAGCTAAAGTACACCATGATGGAGAAACATGCTTTTGCAATTTTCAAAGTTGTCAAGTAGTTTAGGTTTTACATCCTTAATTCTCATTATGTGGTGCTGGTGCCTGATACAACAATCAAATCCATTCTTACTCAGCAAGAATTTGGAACCAAGAGAGGTAAATGGGTAGCAAAAGTGCAAGATTATGATCTTGACATCAGGCCAACCAAGTTGGTTCAGGGGTAAGGGCCTGTGTGAACTCATTGTTGAGGAAGCTACCAAGGAGTTGTCCAAAGATGGAGTTGATGTCCCTGTTGTTTAGTTCCATAGCTCATTAGATGTATGGTATGCTGACATTGCTCACTTTATGACCTATGGAGAGTGTCCATCTCACTTGAGTGCCAAAGAGAAGAGAGCCATCAAACTGAGGTCTACACAATATGTGTTATGGGAGAATGCTTTGTTCAAATGAGGCATAGATGGAAGGTTTTTGAATTGTGTAGACAAGGAGCAACAAAAGAAGTTGTTCTCTACTTTTCATGATCAAGATTGTGGAGGTCATTTCTCCTCCACTGTAATAGCTCATAAAATTCCGTGCTGGTTATTATCGGCCCACTCTATTCAGATATGCATCAAAATGGGTTGGTAAATGTGAAGCATGCCAAACGTTTGTTGGAAGACCTAAGTTGGTTGCTTTTCCACTAAAGCCAATAGTGATTGATGAGCCCTTTCAACAGTGGGGATTGGATTTCATTGGAACTATTAACCCACCTTCCAGTGCTAGACATACCCATGTGTTGACTGCCACAGATTAATTCACCAAGTGGGTGGAAGCCATCCCAGTCAAGAGCACTACTTCCAAGGTAGTTTGCAACTTCATTAAGGAGAACATATTGATCAAGTTTGGGATCCCAAACAAAATTGTGACTGAAAATACTTCCAAAATTTTCTTCTGCTGAGATGATGGATTTCTGTTATGGGTATGGGATATCACTTGCTCATTCTTCATATTACTACCCCCAAGGGAATGGACAGACCGAATCAACAAACAAGAACTTGGTGAACATAGTTAGAAAGCTTGTAAATGATTCTCAGAGGAATTGGCATAAGAAGCTATATGATGCACTTTGGGCTGATAGAATTACACCCAAAAGAGCAATTGGAATGTCTCCTTTCCAAGTGGTGTATGGTGTGGAAGTTCAACTACCAGTCATGGTGGAATTGCCAGCCTTGCATGTGATGAAAAACATTGAAGATTCAAGTTTCAGTAGCTCTTTAGACAAGAGAATTTTGTACCTTCAAAAGCTTGATGAGGATAGATTGCAAGTGGTTGACAGGATAGCATCTCATCAGTTGAAAGTGAACGATTTATTTGAGAAGAAATCCAAACCCAGAGTTTTCCAAGTGAGAGACATTGTGCTACTTTGGGACAAAAGACATGAGCCATAAGGAAGTCCATGGTAAGTTTGATTCTCTTTGGCTTGGTCCTTTTAGAATCAGACATTTTGCTGGAGTGAACTCTTTTTATCTAGAGTATATGGATGGTTCTCCTCTCCCACTTCCTTATAGTGGGAAGTATATGAAGTTGTTCAAGTCCTAGGTGACTAGGTGGTCCTTCTATATATTATTGTACAGTTTTTTGGTTTTGGGTTGTTCATTTGTGTTTCATTTTTGTTATTCCCTTTTGGTTTGTTTTGTTTATTTTCTCGTCTTGTGTGTGTTGCCTTATATTCATATTTGATTTTGACTATATTTTCCTAATGGATAAGGCACTGGTCCTCTTTCCCAGAGTTATCTACAGTTCTTGATCTTGCCTTGTGTCTTTTTTCCAAGCCAAGTCATCCCCAGAAAGAGCCAGTTGTTGTCGTCCTCAAAATTCCCCTCTTTTGAAGTCAAGTTTCAAAATTTTGAGTTTTGTTCCTTGGAGTATTGGATCACGTCAAGCCTGGCATTATTTTCAATTTTCCAATTCATGGAGAATAATTTGAAAGTTGGGCATAATGGTGAAGTTTCTTCCCTTCTTTTTATTTTTCTTCCCGCAGTCGGGAATGACAGGCGTATCTTCCCCGTTAATTTTTTCCCCAGAATCCATGGGTAATACGTGGGACATCTCTGATTGGATGTGGTTTGGCCATGTTTCAAGCATCAGCAAAAAAGCCTCCATGCATCCAAATTGTGCAATTCCAGGGGCAGGGTCCAAGGGATAGTCCTCAAATATGTGCAGGCTTTCCACATGTCCCAAGTTCAAAATGAAGGTATAACAAGCTCAAATCGGATAAGTATGGAAGATTTAGCAGATGGTGCCACATGCCTCATCAACACATCTTCAAGAGTCAAAGTTGGGGGCAGTTCTCAAACTTGCGCCAGTCCTCCACGTGTCACAGGTCCAAAAAGAGAGAGTTTTGATCATTAAAATTGACTAAGTATGGGCGGGTTAGCGGAATTCTCCATGTGCCCTAACAACACAATTTCAGAAGTGAAATCAAAGGGTTAGTCTCCAAGTAGTGCCATCTCACCATGTGGTCAAAGTCAATGGAGAGACAAAGTTGGCTATTGAAAATTCCAAGACCGGTGGAAGGAGACACATGTCAGCTCGGCACAATTTCAGGAGGCATTTCCAAAATGGAAACTCAAATGAGCGCCAGCTCTCCACATGTCTAGGGGTCAACATAAGTCAAGCAAGAAATAGGCCCAAATTGGCTAAGTATAAAGGAATTGGCAGAGCTCTCCACGTGTCAGCCTAGAACAGCTTCAAAGGAAAAAAATGCAAAAGGCATTCGCAGGCTTGCTCCAACCAATTCCTTCCACGTGGGCGGCCCAAATTTAAAGTTGTAAAAGCAAATCAAATGGCCCATGATTTAATTAGTGAAATAATGTAATGCCTGTATATTTAAAAAATTGGTTTTTCCACCATTAACGTTTCTTTGCAAATCAAGAATTCGAAAGGGCGCGAATGATTGGAACAAGTTGTAACTATTTCTCGTTTGCACGAGGAAGTTGTAACCATATCTTACGAACTATATTAGGGGCTTTGAAAGCCATTGTATGGGTTGGGAATTTTGATATTCTGGAACTATAATTTCTAATTGGAAGAAATCAATACAAAGGTTTTCCCCTTTTTCCTCTGTTTTCTCTTTCCTTTTTGCTCTGATGTATGAATCATTTAATCCTTGCATGCTTAGAAACTTTGTGTTCTAGTTTATACAATCTCAAGAACTTTCAGTCTGCGGATTGTGCCCATTATAAACATGAATGGTTCTACTCTATATCTCATTTTCTCAATACATATAAGCATTTTCTCTGTCATCTCTTTTCCCTGAAAGTATTGTCTTCTTCTTCCTCCCTCCTCTCTTCAATGTCTTCTATCCTCATGTATTGATAACTTTCCAGGCATAAAACACATTTCAAGATATCAGGAAACCACCATTGAATGAAATATTGTATATTTGTAAATAGGTTTTTCCCCTACTTTCAATAAGGGAACCTCTCACATTAAAGAGGAGGGACTTGCTTGTCCCTTGACTGTGGTTTCATTCCAAGTGCAAATTTGAAACCTAACAATATGCACATGTATTTTTTCAATTTGTGGCTTGAAATATTACAACCTAGATTTGGGTTTCACTCATTTGGCATGGGTATTTAGACTTCTTTATTGCTTCTTGATTCTACAATTCGTACCTGCACACTTGAGAAAATAGTTAGAAAATATTTAGGCATTTTTGCCTCTCTTATGTCCATGGTTTTCTTTTCTTCTTTCTCCTTCTTTCTGAGTGAGAAAATCATGTATACAGTTTTGATCTTCAATTAATTTATGTCTCCTATTGTTAGGAGATCCATATGCACGAATTAGGATAGTCTAGGAATATGGATTGACCCTGAGATCTTAACTGATAATCTTCCTCTTTTCTTCTTTTCAGGTATAGTACTTCAAATGATGAAGATGAAGAGGGAATAAGTTGAAGATCAAGATGCATCAATTGAAGGAGAAGACCCAAGGCAATGATGGGTTCACTCATACACCTCTATTTTCTCTTTCATGTATGTGTACCTATTATTTCATTAGTTGTATGTTACTTCTCAGTTACATCCCATGGATTTTGTGGAAACATTTGAAATTCCTTATGAATAAAACATTGAATTTTGAAAATGATTTGTGTATTTCTTTCTGCATTTCAGCTTTTTGTATGGATTGTATGATGAACTAAACTACTCAGTAATATAAGTGAATGTCTTAATCATGAAGGAAAGAACATTAAAGAATACATGTAACACCCAATAATGAACTCTGATTTCTGCAATATGCAATTATGTTTGTTGTTCCAAAACTTATCATTTTCATCTATTCTATAATTGCATGTCTTCATCAAGACAACACAACTGTCCTTCAGGGCCTTGTGTTCTTTTGCTAAAGATAGCATAAAATTGTGGGCTATGTGATCTGTTATGTTTTTGTAACAAGCACACATAGTTGGATATTTCATGTAATCTTTAATTAATTCAATAGTAACAATATTTTCTGAAAGAAACTCCCCTAGCTTAGGTATACTTCACCAATGCTATCCATCATAACAAAGTTTTGAGTTGCCTATTTTTGCACAAGTGCAAAAATTGTCAACAGGGTCATTAAAAAAATTTAGATTTTTATTATCATTGACTAGCTTGGAATTAGATAGCTCAGGGAGATCGAGTGACTTGTTTTTAATAAGATCTTAAATGATATGTTTTAGTTTGAAACAATGATCAGTAGAATTCCCAACACATTGGTGATAATCACATCATGCATTTTCATTATAATTGTGGCCATGGGGGTGAGAGGGGTTGGGGTTGAGTGATGGTGGAAGAATGATAAGATTACTTTCGATGAGTTGTGGTAATAAAAAGTGAAGTGCATAGGGTAACTTGGTAAAACTAAGACATGGAGCTTGCACTTGAAGTGTAGGGAATGGAGAAACAACATTGATAGTGTATTTATCTTTAGTGGGCTTAAGAGATGGCTTAAATGTAGATTTATCTAGAAAGATTTTAAAATAGGATGAAGGATTATCATCATATTTTAATTTTCCCATAGATAAGAATTTAAATTTGTGAATTTTGAGCATATGGCACAATTGATCAAAGGATGGAGAAGTCTCAAAAATAACACTCTCTTATAGTGGAGGTTACATACTTTGAATAAAAAGAAAGATCTTGAAATTCCAAATCAGTGAGTAAATTGGTCATCTTGGCTAGGTTGTCCTTATAACATAAAACATAGTCAGCTAGATGCATGTTAGATCATTATTTGATTTGAGAAAGTTGCGCATAGGATATCCTAGTGTCGATATTGATGGAAAATTGAGAAAGGAAAGCATCAGATAAATATGTGAAAGAAGTAACCAAAGGAACAGGTAGATCATAGAACCAACACATGGCGTAATCTTACAAACTTCTAGGAAATAGCTTAGCTAGTATTATATGATCATCTGCATAGTCAAGACATGCCACATGGAAAGATCAAAGATGATCTTAAGGGTCACCACTGCCATTGAAGGTGGGTAGCTTAGGCATTATGAAGTTGTGAGGAAGAGGATAAGTAGATATGGTGGGTGTAAAATGGGTGTGACAGTGTAAGGAGGAATCAAGAGATGGAGAGGAACCCGAAGTACCTTGTTGTAGCTGATGGATTTAGAGCTAGAGATCCCACTAGGTCTTGAGTGCCTGACGAGGATAATTTCCGTGTATGAGAAATAAGAGGCAGAGTGAAATGGCTGGTAGGAGTGGGATTAGAAATGGGAACCGTATATGTAGGTGGAAGGGTAGAATTAGGAGGTTGTGTTATAATAGGCATAGATGTGTCATTAAAAACTAGTGGATTGAGCTTGGCTAGATTAGTATCTTCTTCACGAGCAACAAATAAAAGGTGATCTAGGTCTTAGGGTTTCTCAACAATATGGGCTTGGAGGTCACAGAAATCTTCGTCGGTAAAGGTGTCATGAATAGCATCCATGGGAGAAGAAACAAAAGAATTCGTAAAAGCAAGGTAGGGTTTTAGCAATGAGTTCACCAAATGATTTAATTTAATATGAATTATTAATTAAATATGATTGCAGAGTAACTATTGCAATAATTGATGTAAAAATGCTAAAAATATAATAATGACACAAGCACACTAACATGTAATGTGAAAACCCTAAGAAAAGAGGAGAGATAAGAAGACTTATTTGATTTTTGAGTGGACAAGAAGTGATATGGGCAAGTGTTGAACAGGTTACAAACAAGGTTTTCATTACTCACTATAAATTTTGGATCTTATGAATAGAGCTGGACAAGGGTGCCTAGTGTAGGGTGGAGGTGCTTGGGTACTAGTGACCAAATATGGGCACTGATGACTATGTAGGAGCTCAGGATCTACTTTATTTTGTATCATAAGGGTTTCATTGTTTATTCGTGTTGATCACCTCATATTCACACTATGATCATCGAGGGTACCTATAACCTGCAAAGGAGAAGTTCACCTACACATACCCAAAAACCACATCAAACCTAAAAATGAAAATACAAAATGGGGAGTCAGACTCACCTCAATGGTCACCTAAAGAGTTAAATTATGACTAAGAGTTACACTACATCTCAGACTCCATGTAGTTTTGGTGAGTGTGTGTAGAAATTGTGCCATGTGATGCCCTTGTGCAAGTTGCACTTGATAACGGATTATAGCTAGAATGTAGCAATGTAGTATTATGTGTGGATGGAACAGAATAGGATTCCCCTTCCTATGTTGTATATGTAAAAGTATACAACCCTTGTCCCTTTAATAAATGTTATACATATTCCTTTGAATTGCTTTAGTGCCTTTGTAATGCAAGTTTAGGTGATGATAGTAATGCTTTGTGCTTGGTTCTTATTTTTTAGAAGTAACTAAGTAAATATAAGATTCCATTATTTGAATTTCATAATTGAAAACTAGAATACCAACCCATAAGTAAAAAATATTCCCAAAAGATAAAACAGACACAAAAAGAGTGAGTAAATGTAAGAAAGAGTCAGGAGCACCCAGTATGGATAGAAATGCCTAGGTTTTTTTGTCCTAACTGGGCGCTAGTGTATGTGGCCACAAAAGATAAATCAATCAAATTTCATCAGGGTCATAGGGTGTGTAATACCAAAGAGAAAGAAAGAGACAAAGAAAAGAGGTCAAAGATAATTGCCAATTACTAGTTTTCTTTCTTAAGAATCGTGTAAATGCTAGCATGATCTGAAAACGTGTGTGTTGTATTTTTTATCAACACTTTTAAAAGTTTTTAAAGATCGTTTGGTGATTTTCTTAACCAATTTTAAGTATTATAAACTTCACAAATTGATTAAATTCTGATTATTATACATCCATAGAAGTGCGGAAAACTTGTATAGCGAATAAATAATCAGAAAACTGAAAACATTCAGATAACAAACAAGATTGTTTACGGGGTTCAGAAATTCCTACGTCCCTGGGTTCAGATTGAACCGATCCATTAATAATATTGAAATGCAAGTACAATAATTCTTACAAATAACCAATAATGAATCAAAACCTGCAAATGAGTCAAAACCTTGCAAAATGAGTTGATCAATGTCCCAAGAACTCTGAAAAATAGCAGAAATTGTCCCAAGAACGATCCATGGCTCCTACAGTGTTTTCCCAATGCGATCTCCCTGCAACTGTGTTAGAAAAACACCTAAAAATGGAGATTTAAAAACATTATATGAAAACAAATCATATGTCTGAGATCAAATCTAAATTCTGAATACTTTTCATGTTTACACCAAGTCACAATTCGGACCATAAGTGCATTGAAATTCGTGTTTTCCAACTAGCTGTCTTGTAGATCCCTGTTAAAATCTGCATTCAAAGCTTCCAAAAACAGGTTAAAACTCAACAAAAAATATCAAATCTTACATCGTTGGAATCGTCTCAGAATTTCCTTCATTTCATCTTTTTACCTGCATCGAACAATATTCCTACCCTTGGGAAGGAAAAAAAGGAGCACTGAAAGTTGGCCCACTCCACAAAGGAAAAATAATCTTACAGTACTTTGATCTATGCATCTAGTATGAAACTTAAAGGTGGTATAGATGTGGAAAAAGTGTGCACAAAATATAATGGGAATGCCATTGCAGTATACATGTTAGAGAAAGAAAATGGTGGGGGCCCAGTAACCCTCACAAAGGGATCCATAAGAAGAGTTGGATCATGAAACATCTCTAAAATAGTGGAAGTGACAAATGTCCCAAGGTAGGAAGGCACTCCCAATGAGAGAGATGAATGGGTCCTCTAGAATGTGTGATGGCTCAATCAAAGCATATTATTGTAATGAAATGCAAGTGGAATCAACAAAAAGGCAACTCAAGTCCAGTATATGCTCATCCTAATGACATTTCTCAATGAGAGAAATGTCCGACAAGAATGTATTGGCATCACAACATGAATTATGAGGATAATACTACTACAAATATTTGATGGAAGTCTAAGATAAATCAATGCTTCACTCAAAGGTAGTCACAGGTGTATGTGGAGTGTCGTCAACTAAGCAATCAAGATACAATGGAGCATGAGAGGATATGGTCACATATGTCTCATAGGAAGGTTATCTAATAGAACATTACTATGAAGAGTGAGTGGAAGCATGCACATGGGAGACAATGAGCTCTATGGAGGCAACAATGAGCTCTAATGAGAGAAATGTCTAACAAGAATGTATTATCATCACAATATGAAGTAGAGAAAGGTTGCAAAAGCTAATGGAATGGGGTAAAAACACTCAAGAAACCCCAAAGATTTGTGCAAAACTGATCAATGGACCATCAGATAAGAAGTAAACAAGGATTCCTATTTTGCATGCATTAACCTTGAAGCAAACAAGCAAACTTAACAAATATAATTACCCTCTATTCTTGAAAGCTTAAATAAGTGAGCCTAATAAGGATCTAAGCAATCAGTTTGTGCTTAAGAGAATGGGAGCTCACCATTAATGGCTTCAAGGCCAATGGTTCTTCCCATTTACTCAATGGTGTGTGGTGTGTTGCAAAGGATAAAGAAAATAGCTCAATAAAATGAAATAAAACTCCTAATCCTAGCAATAATACTATAGTTTATGTTAGAGGGAAGAAGTGTTCTTGTAAATGAGAGGGGGGTAGTGGGCTATTTATAGTTTTCCATTTGGGAAAGTGGAGGAATTTTGGTGCATGTGGGACTAAAGGATAAGCCAAAAAGTTAATTAGGGAGTCAAAGTAAGATTTGACTAGGTTTAGAAGAAGTTAATCAGGGTTAGGACTAGTTAAACTAGGTTAGGCTAGTTAATCATGTTTAGAGAGGAATTAGGGTTTTGAGAGGGTTTTGAGAGGTCTAATCAATCCAATGAAATGGATTGATAGTCTAGGAAGCTAATAGAAGTAGTCTAGAAGAGGATAAGAAGAGGATTTAGCCAAGAAGAGGCTTATATTAGCCTGTTTAATTGACTTATAAGAGGAATACGACCAAAAGAGTGTCGTAAGAGGGGAGTTAGATAGGTCTAACTGACGGTATGTCATCAATTTACGAGAAGGAGGATAGTTAGTGCAATATTAAGAGTAATAGTGCTTTGATCAAACTACAGGTGTCTACATTTTCCCCTCTTTGGGGTGACGTAAGCTACGTCACTTCAAAGAAAGTAGACAAGCATAAACGAGTAGAAATTTTTTTGAAGGGGTAGAAGAAAAATTAGTTAGCTAAAGGGATGCCCCCTCGAGTGTCGATGGGGTGATGGAAGAACTCGATGACGATTGAAAAGAGAAAAAAGAAAAGAAGAGAAGATTAGAGAACAACAAGAAAGAGGGATATTGAGCTATCCACAAACCAGTGCAAACAATTTTTAATCATCATTTTCTTAGCATCCTCATCATCGGTCCTTATTAAAATGTAAGCATACGACGGAAGTGTAAAATGACATGAAAATCCAAGATACAAACAACCATCCCTTGCTAAAACAACAACTCCATGCAACATACAAACATGCAATGCAATATGAGAAGTAAACAAACTCATCTAACAGGGAAATAAGTACAATCACACACACTCAAACCAACAACGTTCAAGATAGTTGCACAAATAATTTGTTATCGAGATGTAGTCCCAAATGTTTTGATAAATGACAAGGGCTTTAAAATGATGCCCCAAGAAATTTTTATATGCAAGGGAAAGGATGGAGGACACTTGGGTCCAATGGAAAAGAAATGTGCATGATGAAAATAGTACCAGGCAACTGATAGTGCCCCAGAGTACAGACACGAAGTAAGCAACGTAGCTTTTGTAAAATGATTGTAGAGTTAGGTGATCCGTGAGTCGTTGTTTCAAAACATGTGAAAATGTCAGCAAGATACGAGATGAGTGCCATGTGAGAGACACAGATTTCAGCTGCAAATGAGATTTTTTACCAATTTTAGTCCATTTTCAAAGTGTTTACGATGTTTTTGGCTTTTTGAATGGTTTTATAATTTTTAAATTTTTGATTGGTCAGAGGAATTTAGGAAATGGAAGGTCACCTAAAAGCACACAAAAATTCCCCAAGGCAAAGAGAACGGGCATTGGGTGGCAATAAAATGCCCCGGCGAGAAGACAAATGGGCCAACAATAATTATTTAAAAATAATCATGGCGCTAGATAAAAATAGAAGACAAGAAGCACCTAGAAATATATAAAAATGCCCCAGGGTGATTGAGATGATATCATACATTTTGTACGTGAGATATTTTGGTAGATACTAGCACTTGGGATGATACTAGATGATATTGGTGTGGGGGGGATAGATTTGTGATCATGTGCAACCCCTCTTGCCCCCATTGATGATACGATATGTGATGATTAGCTTAGTATACATGCATGATGTAAAACTTAGCATTCTTTGTATATATGATGTATCAGATGATGTTATATGTGATGAATGATAGATGGTAGATGTGATAACAACAGATGTGTGTAAACAAACACACAAGAAAAAGCTAACAAAACTAAACAAATATACAACCAAAACTATACAAACCGACAACTAAAAGTAATTTAATCATTACCTTGTTTTTGCGGGACAACATTGATATATTTTCTGATGTTTTTGGGTTATCTAGAAAGATATGTTTTCAAGGCTACTGTTCACATTGTTTTCGGGGTTCCCTAAGACAATGTTACAACGTTGGTGTAGTTTTGTCCCTAGAAGGGGGATTTTCTGAATGTTTAGATTTTTGTGTATCCTTTTTCTGAATGTTTTTGTATTTTCTAAGGTCATGTTCTGAAAGCAATGTACAAGGACAAAGAAACGTGGATGCCCCCAGCGTGATGTGGGAATATACAAAGGGTAGAATACCATGCATATGTACGAGAAAGTGGAATGTGAAGGTGCCCCCAACGTTAGATGGGAATATACAAAGGCACATCCTTCATGCAGATATAAGAGCAAATAAGCCAGATCACGGCTCAACGAAGATGGATTCGGTAGGGTTCCTAGACCTAGCAAAGGAAGTTATTTCTAGAAAGTGGTGAGGGTTACCCATCCTGATGCAAGAGTAACTTGTGACTGGTGAATCCTCCTTGAGCACCGGAAACCAGTTTTCACCCAAAGACCTGCCCACTGTGCCACAATTGTGTGGTTTTCACATGTGGACGACCTATTTTTTTCTTTACTATTTTCTCAATTTTCCATGTTTTGCTTGTTTTTTCTTTGTTTTTCTATTTTTTAGTTCTTATCTGATATTCTCACCATGCTTAAGCATAGAACCGCTTGAGATGCATGGCATTCATTGGTTCTGGAAGCTCTTCACCATCTGAATATGCAGTTTATAAGCTCCTGACCCATATTTGGCAACCACCACATAAGGCCCTAGCCAGTTGGCCTCAAACTTACCTTTCTTTTCTCTGTCTTTGATGGTATTCTTCTGATTTTCTTTCAACACTAGATCACCTACATCAAATTCATGATGAATGATCCATTTGTTATATCCTCTTGATACTCTGTTCTGGTAGACCTTGAGGTGATTAAGCGCTCTTATCCACTTTTCATCCAACAGCTCTAGCTCTGCTAGCCGAGCTACTCTATAGTCTTCATCTTTATCAAGATAATCCCAGAGAGATATTCTCAGGGAGGGAAGCTCCACTTCCAAGGGTATGATGGCTTCAGTGCCATAAACTAGGGAATATGGGGTCACACCAGTAGGAGTGCGGATGGAGGTTCGATAGGCCCAGAGGGTGGGATGTATTTGTAAGTGCCAATTACAACCAGTCTTACTTACCATTTTCTCCATGATTCGTACAAGGGTTTTATTGGTAGCTTCGGCTTGTCCATTACCTTGGGGGTAATAGGGGGTAGACCACTTGAGTTGAATATGGAAATGTTGACACAATGTCTTAACCATTTTTTTTTGAAGGATTTACCATTATCAGTGACAATGGCGGAAGGGATACCATAATGACAGATGAGATGGTTCATGATGAATTTAGAAATTTATGCACCGGTGACGTAAGTAAGAGGTACAACCTCTACCCATTTAGTAAAATACTCGGTGGCAGTGATAATGTGGGTGTGGCCATCTGAAGAAGAAGGATGGAGCTTCCCTATGAGATCCAGGCCCCATTTAGAAAATGGCCAAGGTGTTGCGATAGGCTGCAAAGCCTGTGCTGGTGCATGTATCAAGTTCCCATACTTTTGGCATAGCTCACATTTCTTGACGAAATTACAACAATCTACTTCCATGGTGGGCCAATAATAACCTACCCTTAAGAGCTTCTTAGCCAAGACCATACCACTAGTATGTGCTCCACAAATACCACTGTGTACTTCCTTAATAGTGTGGATTGAATCAGTAACATCCAAACAATGAAGCAGATTCCCGTCATAGCCACGATGATAAAGGGTGCCTCCTAGGAGGGTATAATGGGCTATACGGGATAAGGGATTTCTTCTCAGAATGGGTAATGTCTGGGGGAAATGTGCCATCTTGTAGGTATCAGAAGATAGGGTCATACCAGGGGGATAATGGACCAACAATTTCACATGCCAAACAAGATTCTGGCATGTCATATGCGGGTATTTGTAAATGCTCTACAAAGAAAGGAATTTTTCTCTCCTGAGGTGGAATGCGTAAGAGAGATCCAATTGTAGCCATAACATCTATTGATCTATTATGTGACCTTGGTTTTTTCTCAAAGATAATCTGTGTAAAATATTCTTTCAAGGTTTCAACCAACTTCTTGTATGGAATAAGTTTCTCATCCTTAACCTTATACTCATCATTAACTTGTTTAATGATGAGTTGGGAGTCCCCAATGACTCGCAGCTGTCTGATATTCCAAGTAATAGCTAGCTTGAGGCCAGCAATGAGTGCCTCATACTCTGCAATGTTATTAGTGCAGGGGAATCCCAAACGGAATGCTCTTGGGATAACCTCACCTGTGGGAGTGATGAGCACTACTCCTGCCCCGATCCATGGAAGGTGAATGATCCATCAAAATGGACTTGCCATTCTACAGATTCTTCAATATACATCATGGATGCATCTGGCAGGTCCAGACACAAAGGTTCCATTCCTGGTAGAGGAGCTTCTGCCAACTGATCGGCCAATACCTGTCCCTTTAAGGATTTCTGATTCACAAACTCAATATCAAATTCACTTAGGAGAATGATCCAATTAGCCATTCATCCTGTAAGGGTGGGTTTGGATAAAAGGTACTTGAGAGGGTCAAATTTGGATATTAGTTTGGTTTTATTGTTAAGGAGATAGTGGTGAAGTTTTTGAAAGGTGAAGACAACTGCTAAACAGGCCTTTTTCAATCTGTGGGTAATTAACTCATAGGCAATCAGAGTGTGACTGAGGTAATAAACTTCCCTTTCTCTATGGTCTAGATCATATTGGGCAAGCAGTGCACCAATAGCAAACTGGGTAGCAGAGATGTACAAGAGGAGAGGTTCACCTGGGGTAGGTGGCATGAGTACAGGTGGGTTGACAAGGTATTGTTTTAGTAATGCAAATGCCTTTTGACAATCTGGTCCCCAGTTGAATGCAACATCCTTCTTGAGTAGATGTGTAAATGGGTGGCACTTATCCACAAGTTGTGAAATAAAGTGACAGATTGCCTGAATTTTCCTTGTAGACTCCTCAGTTGTTTGAGAGTGGTAGGTGGTGGCATTTCTGTGATAGTTGTAACCTTTGCAGGTCCACTTCTATCCCTCTTTGTGAAACAATGAAACCTAGGAGTTTTCCTGATAAAACACCAAAGACACACTTCTTAGGATTCAAGCGAACCTTGTAATCCAGAGACGCTGAAAAATACATCTCAGCACTTCAGGGTGCTCTCCTCTGCTTTTGGATTTGGCTAGGATGTCATCAACATAATCTTCCATGATGTCATTCATCATGTCATGGAAGATGACAGTCATTGCACGTTGATAGGTAGCCCCGACATTCTTGAGTCTGAAAGGCATGACCTTGTAACAGAATGTTCCCCAAGGAGTGATGAAAGTTGTTTTATGTTGGTCCTCTTCTGCAATCCGAATCTGGTTATAACCTGAAAATCCATCCATTAAGGACAACATTTCATAACCAGCAGTGGAATCAACAATCATATCAATGTTAGGCAAGGGGAAATCATCCTTAGGACATGCTTTATTGATATCATGGAAATCAGTGCAGATTCTTATGCCAACAGGTTTCTTCTGAACAGGGACTATATTAGATATCCACTCTGAATAGTCGATGGGCTTAATGAAATCAACAACTAATAATTTCTCCAGTTCTTCTTTGACAAGGAGTGCAATTGTAGGGTGCATCTTTCTCAACTTCTGCTTGATGGGTTTAGCATCTGGGTGCACAACGAGGTTGTGCATGACTAAGTCTGGATCTAACCCAGGCATATCTGTGTATGACCATGCAAATATATCTCCATATTCTCTTAACAGCTCTACAAAAACCTTTTGTTCTTGAGCTGAGAGTGAAGCTCCCAACTTTATCATTCTTGGTTCTTCTTCCGAGCCAATGTTGACACTGATGGTTTCTTCCACAAGCATCTTAGAAGCATCCTCCATCCGGGTAGGATCAAGGGGAAGAGTAAGGTCAACCTCCTTAGGTAGCTCATCATCATCCTTGAATGGATAGCTCATTTTATCCATAGGTTCTTCATTCTGTTTTTCTACGAGTGCTTCAAAGAGTTTGTCACTATGAGACTGTGCATTTATTCCTTGCACAAGGTTTCTCTGAAGTATTTTTACTCTTGTTTGTGACCTTCTTATTCAAGCGTCCACACATCTCTGCTTCTTCTCCAAAGTATGCACAGGTGTCTAGCTGAATTGCAAAGCCTTTCTTATGATCCCTAGCTGGAATAGAATCCCTGAGTCCCATGAATTCTGCTAATGCCTCATCATTCTCAAAGAAATCGATTGGCACGTGAAATTGTTGATCCCAATCTATAAGTTTGGGATATACAAGGGCTACTTGGTAATTGGTTTGAGGCTTGGATTGGATAAGGTAAGGACAACTGAATCAGGGAATAGGTTAGTTGAGGTGAGATCCTCGTAGAGGCTACATTGGGAATCCACATCACTATCAGAATGAGATGAATCATCTCACATTCAGAAGAGGTGGCATCAATCTCAAAGGGTGGATTTGTGAGGTCTTATTCCAAGACCATGTTTATTTGATTTGAAGCGAGGGATAGGAATGGGTTCCAATCGCCCTTGCGCATTGATTCCACATCCCAGCCCTTTGTAACCCATGACAAACATCATGCGGTGGCCTTTGACATATTGGGGTGCCTGATGGCATGAAGCCATGGTTCCTTCTAGCACTCTGTTAGTAGGATCCCCTAACATCTTTTCCTCGGACAAGAAACCACTAGGAATGAATTTCTCCAATGGTTTAGGGCATTGTTCCCGAGTGCTTTTGAACTGAAAATAGGGCTTTCCATGTGTCCTGGGTGACACTGATAAATATGATATTAATAAATCTTGTTCAAGGGTGAATGGCTCGCCTGGGCCATATTTTTCGATGTTTCCTCCCATGATGCGAAAGGGTTGACCAACGAAGGAAAGTCTTGATTGCAAGGAGTGAGTGAATCTGGATCCACACGTTCCTTGATAGCCTCTATTTGCAAAGGAACAACAATGTCTGTAGAAGGGCATTCATAAGCTACACGAGAAAAACTGTGCAAGGCTCTACAATGTGTAAATGGTTCTGGATCACCCTGAATGGTGATTATCTATCCTTTATGGCACATTTTGATACATTGATGGAAAGTTGAAGGAATGGCCTGCATGGCATGGATCCAT
This sequence comes from Taxus chinensis, assembly GCA_019776745.2. Taxonomy (NCBI): domain Eukaryota; kingdom Viridiplantae; phylum Streptophyta; class Pinopsida; order Cupressales; family Taxaceae; genus Taxus; species Taxus chinensis. Next base: position 644,597,424 of record CM034152.1, read on the forward strand.
GGGCGTCCTAAGAGCATGTTGTATGGTAGATCCAAGTCAAGGACATGGAACATTGTATCATGACAAGTCGGCCCTACTTCCATTGGAATCACTATAGTGCCTGCTGACTCTCACTCCTCATTATCATAGGCCGTGATCGTAATAGTTTTGGCACCTAGATCCATTTCTGAATGGCCTAGCTGCTTAACCAGCTTCAAAGTACAAATGTTTAGACTGGATCCACCGTCCACAAGTACTCTCTTAATTTTGTGACGGGTAACAACCACTTCTAGGTATAAGGGTAAGTTATGCTCTGGGTCATTACGTGGGATTGCAGCATGATCAAAAGTGATATGATCATTAGAGTCAAGGTGCGCAATCATGGCTTGGAGGTGTGTGGGATCTACATTGGTTGAGACTCCTGAACTCTGCAGTGTCTTATACAATATGTTCTTATGGGTAGTAGAGATTTTGAGGAGATCTAAAATGGATATCCTAGCAGGTGTTTTCTCTAACTGGTCTATCAAATTGTACTGACCTTCCTGAGGGATAGGTAGGGGATCTGGTATGATTAAACGAGTGTGTCTTGTCCCTACTGCGTAACTCTTTTCTAAGATCCAGATAGTATTGACCTGTTCATCAGATGAACGAATACATCCTATGAGAGAATCGAAGGGACTGTCATTAGTGGGATAAATATAAGTGGCAGTCCTAAGTCATCCTATAAGTCATTGGAGGTTTGTCCGTGATCTGGCTTCCTTTTATTTTTATCTGCATGGTTAGGAAAGGGCTCTTTAAAGATACCCATTTTCTCATTTGGACCTTGGCCTGAGTCAGGGGAGAATCTACAATGATCTTTCCCTCTTCAATGAGGTCTTGTATGTAATGACGTAGTCTTAAACACCTATCTGTCTTGTGCCCTTTAACGCGGTGGAAGTCACAGTACTCATGTTCCTTGAACCAAATGGGTTTTGGAGCATTTTCTAGGTATGGTACCATCACGGTTGGGTACTCCACCATGTTTACGTTATCTAACTATTTCAGTATGGTAGATAGGGATTCTGTTAATGGTGTGAACTCATGTTTGGTAGGTGCCTTGGGATGAGGTCCTTGTGAAAGCTTTAAAAGTGGACCAGTCTGCATGGCTTGGACTCTTTTGGAGTCCGTAATGCCATCTCCAATGACATGTTTGTTTTTGTTGAAAAACTTCAGTTTATCTAAGGATTTTGCTTCATGTTTGTCTTTGACAACTGGTTTAAGTGTTCCCTTTGCGATGAGGGCCTTCTCGATTTGACTTGCCCTTCTCTATAACTTCTTTGAAGTTAGAGCCACAATGCATTTGTAAATGGAAGGCTATTTCTGGGTTCAAGTTAGGCACAAATATGCTTACCAGCTGCTTTTCTGGCAAGGCACAAGGGAAATGACTTGCCAACCCTTGCCATCATTGTAAAAATCTTGCAAATGTCTCGTTAGGATTTTGTTTTGTATTGCAGAGATCATTCATTGTGATATCATTTTCCATGTTATAGGAATAATGTCGTACAAATTTTTTCTGCTAATGTGGGCCATGTTGTAATGGAGCCCTTGGGTATGCTATAGAACCATTCCAATCCTAGTGCCCCTAGGCTGTGAGGGAAGAGTCGTATTAAGAAGTTATCACTGTATGCGACCTCTTGGCAAGCCATATAAAAGTCTTTTATGTGATCACGAGGATCACTCTTGCACTTATACTTATTGAATTTAGGAACAGTAAAATGTTTTGGGAAGGGTTGTCATAACATGTCCTTATCGAAGGGGTAAGGGCATAGTTCTTCATACAAATATTTCCTATTATGTCCTATGTTTCCCTCTTGTAGCATAGTAAGTGTATCTTTCATTGATTGTAATTCTCGTTCAATGATTTGTTCTTTGGTGGGTGACATTGGTCTTTGTGCCTTAGCCACTTTAAAGGTCATGTCACTATATGGATCAAAGTGGAATTCATTAGATTTCATCTTGATTTTGTCTTTGTATACATTCCTACTTGAAGAGCCTAAGTTTGCTAATTTTTGGCTCAGTTTTAGGATTTGTTTTTGAAGGATCTCTTCTTCGATTAAAGGATCCTCTTCCTCATCGAACTTGGGAGGTGGTGAGGCTTTGCGCTCAATCTTCACTTTACGTGAAGCTTTGTAATAAGGTCATTGTGGATCACCAAGTGGCTTGGATGGGTCTCCTTCAATGGTGTTATGATGTTTCCCAGAAGTAGAAGTGTACCCTATGTCAAAGGGGTTATCTATGTCTAAGAGGGACCTTCGTTCTTCTGTTTTATGATTAATGACCTTGGTTTCTGCTTCACGTTCTTGATGGAAGCTTAGCCCCTAGTTCTAAGACTCTTGCGAGTACTTGATCCCTGTTGTAATAAAGGAGTTCATCAAAGTGACCTAGGTCTAATTGGTGTTGTTCTTCAGAAGAGTTAGACTCCTCTCCGCTATGATCAATCAATGGCTCTGTGTCCTTGACTTGTGAAAATAGAGGCACTAAGTTGTTTCCGCTAAATGGGAATGATTCAAAAGGATTTTCTCCTAAGTCGCGATCATTTGGTTTGGACGCCATCTTTGTGATTCTAGGCATCACTAGCCAAAATTTATACTAGATTTTGTCTAAATGCTTCAAAGTTTATGTGAAACCTAGGTGTATTTTGTGTAAGTCCTGATGTGATGTTGAAATAACCTAGTGTGTTCTAGAAGTAATGTTATGTAGTTGTTTTTATGATTCAAAGAACACTCATATGAACACTCAAATGCAATGATCACTCAAATTGTTTTTTTGCCAAGCCTATACCCTAACTATGATTCTGGTGAAGGGTCCAAAGCGGATAGTGCCAATATCGTATCAATATGTAGGTCAAGTTAGAATTCTAACAAGGCCTAAATATTAAAGTGGTACTGACGCAATCTCTCGACGAGGTATACTAAAACTAGTTTGAATGCCGATGAAAGCTAAGTTTTCTGAAAATGGAAGTTGTGAGTATGTATAGCGTAACAACACTATCCTGATACATTAACCGAGAAAGCAAGGTGTTAGTATCAAGATGACGTTATTTTGGTATATATAAGGCAATATCGACACCCTAAAAAAGGCTTAGATGACGTCAGAACTGAAACAAAGTATGAGTATAACAAGAAGTTTTTAGTTGTGTGAGCAACGTAACCACACAATAAAGGGACTTATATCAAGTTCTCAAGAAATTGAAAACCCAATGTAAGTACCAAAATTGTGTGACTAGAATGTGAGAAAAAAACTATCAACCTAAGGAGAGATAAAAGATGAACCGAAATCGCAGTAGTGAAGACGATCTTGAAATCAAGATCAAAGAACTATCAAAGATATGAAAATGTACCTGTGCACTTTAGACGTTTAACAACCCAGCCGCAAACATGGATGGGCGTAAATGGACAAAAAAGTGGTGAGTACTATCTTTGATAAAACACGAGGTATGCTTCCTTCTCACCCCAAAAAATGGGTAGCGAGAATGCAAGGGTATAGATCAAAAGGATGAAAATAAACTAAGTGCCACTTGGGTAGAGTTTCACCTCATCTGAAGGATGAGAATGAAACCGAGCTAAGTGAGACGTCGTTTAATTTTGTGATGAAAGAAACTTAGCTCTAACTTACATGGGCTCTTTTCCTTGTTCAAAAACAAGGTTCAAACTCCAAGTGAGTTCGTCACTTCGTGATGGCTTGATGTGACAACGGACTAGCAAAGTGGGCTCCAAGACAGAATGGCCTCCCTAATAAGATCTCTCAACTAGGTGTCACAAGTTGTCTAAGAGCGAGCTCGATTTACCCAAAGAGTCACACTGACTGATTTGGGAGTATCTCAGCTTTACTTTACCCCCTTCTGATACAATGAGCAACTAGTGCGTTCAGTTGTACCATCACTGGGGTCGTGATACAGAAAATCTTTGACTCTAACTCACAATGAAAAACTAGTCAAGTGGGTAAGCGGAGCGCTTCCTGTTTCATCCATGAGGTTACTCAGTGGTGGATTACTTTAGGGTTCCTGGAACCACCCCCATTGTTGTAGCTTAAGATGTTATGCTAAAGGGGTTATGTTCCAGTTGAGTGGATAGGGACGTACCCTTTTCTGAAACCTGCAATACAGTGTGAAGTGAAATGGTGTGTTTTTTTATCTTGCTTAACTTAATGTGGTTTTAAGTAGCACACCTGTTTGGCAACCTGTATGAAAACATGTGTATTAGAAGGTTTGTGTTTATTTTGGCTTCCTTTCTTTGACAAAGCGTTAGGTCCTACATGCAAAGAGTTAGTAATTTTCCATCAAATAAGATAAAGAGAATTTACATGTTGTTTTTGATTCCTAAGATCACCAAAAAGGCACGAAGGAAGAGCATACACAATGTGAAAATTCCTACTAAAATAAGCCTTATGTGAAAAAAATGGTTTGAAAAAATAGAGTTCATTTTATCCAACTTTTAATCCAATTATTTAAACGTAAAGTAAGTGTTTTTAAAAGTGAAAAGGGTTTTTAGAAGTGTTTTTGATTCCCAAGATCACCTAGAAGGTGCGAGGGAAGAGCATACACACTTCAAAAACCTTTTTTAACTAAAAAATGAAACACTTAAGACTATTTAGTTAAATAAAACCAAAAATAAACCTGCAATTACTTTGTTAGCAAACAAGTTAGAAAACCAAGAAAAATTAGGAAATTCCAGAAAAATTTTTAGCAAATTTTCAATGGTTTTTAGTATTTTGCATTTTTGGAGGTCTCCGGGGAAACTTTGGGAGTTTTTAATAGAATTAATGATACTAAAGGTATATTACTTAAGGAAACTTCCCTCGCAAATTTCACTTGTTCTCTTTTCTGATGCCTATTCAAACTCTGAAAACGGGTCAACGGGTCAAAAGATATGACCAAAACTAGGAGCACTAAAAAATATAAACAAATCCTAGATTAAATAGATATACACCTGCCCCCCCTTTCAAGGTGTATGCATGCCATTTTAGAAATGTGCACATGGGTTAGGGTATGTGCCCCTCTGTGTAAACCTAGTGGATATATAGGGTGCCTATGCTACCGAGAGATGTCTGCGCTAGGGTAAGTGTGCCTGCGCTAGGGAATAGGTGCATGCGCCAGGGAATGCAAAAATGGTAAAATTTATGACAGTGTGTGTGCGTTGGCAGACACTATGCCAGCAAAATGGCGTATGCACCACGGTTTGGGTGTGTGTGCACCTGGTAAAAAAATTGACAGAGGGCGAGAGTACATATGGTGCTTGCGTGTGGGTTTGAGCCTGCGTGCCTAGTCTAAATGACAGTTGACAAGTAGTGTGCACTGGCAGAAGGGTGTGTGCACCATGGTTTGGGTGTGTGTGGTTTTGGGTACCTATGCATGTGGTTTTGGGTGCCTATGCACCTCTGCTAAAAATGATAGTTTTGAAGGCACCTACGCTGACAGAAAGGTGTGTGCGCCCCCTACCTGAAAAACCACCAAAAAACACGGAAAATGAAATTTTAAAAGTGTCAACTAGGTTAGAAAGGTTAGCCATTAAATGTAGTTTCTAGCATAAACTTAACAAAGAAGCATGAAAATGAGGGTTAACTACTTAAAACCTGGCCAAAAAGCCCAAGGCAAAATATTTAACACTACAAAAACATGTAAAAAGTTAGAAACTGAAATAAAAGCTTAAAAAAGACCCCATTAATGGAGGATGGACTTAAGTGTCCCACTGGGCGTGCCAAATGTGTTCAAAGAAAGGTTGCAAAAGCTATGGAATGGGGTAAGAACACTTAAGAACCCCAAATATTTGTGCAAAACCTGATCAATGGACCATCAGATAAGAAGTAAACAAGGATTCCTACTTTGCATGCATTAACCTTGAAGCAAACAAGCAAACTTAACAAATATAATTACCCTCTATTCTTGAAAGCTTAAATAAATGAGCCTAATAAGGATCTAAGCAATCAGTTTGTGCTTAAGAGAATGGGAGCTCACCATTAATGGCTTCAAGGCCAATGGTTCTTCCCATTTACTCAATGGTGTGTGGTGTGTTGCAAAGGATAAAGCAAAATAGCTCAATAAAATGAAATAAAACTCCTAATCCTAGCAATAATACTATAGTTTATGTTAGAGGGAAGAAGTGTTCTTGTAAATGAGAGGGGGGGTAGTGGGCTATTTATAGTTTTCCATTTGGGAAAGTGGAGGAATTTTGGTGCATGTGGGACTAAAGGATAAGCCAAAAAGTTGATTAGGGAGTCAAAGTAAGATTTGACTAGGTTTAGAAGAAGTTAATCATGGTTAGGACTAGTTAAACTAGGTTAGGCTAGTTAATCTTGTTTAGAGAGGAATTAGGGTTTTGAGAGAGTTTTGAGAGGTCTAATCAATCCAATGAAATGGATTGATAGTCTAGGAAGCTAATAGAAGTAGTCTAGAAGGGATAAGAAGAGGATTTAGCCAAGAAGAGGCTTATATTAGCCTGTTTAATTGACTTATAAGAGGAATACGACCAAAAGAGTGTCGTAAGAGGGGAGTTAGATAGGTCTAACTGATGGTATGTCATCAATTTGTGAGGAGGAGAATAGTTAGTGCAATATTAAGAATAATAGCTATAGAAAGGTGAAACTCCTTAATGTAGATAAACCCCCAAAATTATCCCATACAACACTTTATAATTTAGTGCGAAAAGTAGAAGTCCCCATAGATTTGTGCAAGAACCTCCCCCCAAATGTGGCACTTTATAAAGTAGTGTGTTCACAAAAATAAATATGACCATCATGAAGAGTGTGAGAAAACATGTACTTTTGACTAGAATGGTGCTCAAATCTAAGTTAATGGTCAAAAGTTATAGCAAAAAATGTTTCCTGCAACTAATGGCGTATTTAATTAAAATTTTGCAAACTGATTTTTAAAATGCCACAAAAGAAAGGAAAGGGAGTCATGTGTATACTCATTAGAACTAGGATGGAATTTAGAAGAGAGTGGTTTTGTTTGTGAGGATAAATTGGCCTCTTGTCAACCCGGGCCTCACCCTTCATCTTCCACCGATGAAAATACAAGTTTAAAAAACCACTCAAATAATCTTTTTTTGCAATTTCTCCATATCGACTTGTCTTCAAAAAACATAAAATGCCAAATTTGAAACAATAGAGAGTCAAACTTGAAAAAATAAGGCAAATTATTCATCTTATGGGATAGGTGGGGTCCATACGTAGGGGTGGGAGTTGATTTTAGGGTTATCTAACCCTATATTTCTTTATCTCTTTGTTGTTCTTTGCTATTGCTTGTTGTTGGTGCCGCCTAGACCAAGAAATAGAGAAAATGTGGAGTTATATTGTGCCTTCAATGACTACAAATTTCTCTAGAGGAAGTCATTTTAGACTGTTATGGTGCAACAGGTCTTTAGGAGGGTGAAAGTAGGTCTGAACAAGTTAGAATGATGTTGAATGAGGCGTCAATGTTGTGCAAAAGCATGGAGAAATCCTGCAAATGCCTTCTAGATGTATAAGAACCGAGATGGTGTTGTTTAGATAAAAATTTAGACAAAAAACCAACAATATTTCTCTTATTGGAGAGGTTTTTGAGAAATTTACAGGGTTTGCAAGATGTGGAGGAGGGAAAAACGCCTTCTGGTAAGATGAGAGGAGTTTGCAGGGTCTACAAGATGTGGAGGAGGGAAAAACGCCTTGTGGGTTGAGACTGGGAGTCCAAATTGAGCAATGAGCTACTATTAACACTGTGCAAGTCAAGCCAAGCTACCTTGAGAAATCCATGGGTAGGGAAATATAACCAAAACCACCAAAGAGTCGAGTTCTCCAAAAAAACAAGATTTTACACATAGGCTAGATCTATATAAACTCATTTTAAAAACACCACACAAAAGGTAGATCCCAAGGAAAACCCCCCAAAAAAATTGAGGTTTTATTTTTGAATATTTATGTAAACCCCTGAAATTTTTGACAATCCTCAAATTGTCAATTTGCAAACACCATAACTCACAACCACACTACATCAAGACAGAGTCAGATCTATTTGCACATGAACTATTAGTTTCACAGAGAAGTATTCGAAAACTGCAACCAACTGAAAACCAACAAATTTTTTCACCAACAACGGTTTGATGTCATATTAGAGTTTCTGGATCTCCGATGAAAAGCAAATGCATGAGCAATTATAGAAATCGAAATAACCAACAATAAGATACAATATGATCAAGAAATCACAAGGGAAAATGGCTCCAAATCAACTCAAATGCTCCATATCATAGAATGATGCAAGTGATGTACATGTATAAAAGGAGGAAATTGCAACTACCACCTAGATTAGTGGTGAATAACTCTCAGTAACGAATAGTGAAAGTAGAGTTGACTCTACATAACTAGTAAGTTAACTCAACACAATTGGTAAGCTAACTCAACACAACTAGTAAACCTAAGCAATCATATCCCATGAGTATAGGAAAGATCCAAGTAAATAAACAAATACAATGAAAATGAATATCCTACACTAACAATGCACAAAATACAAGTGAAGCATGTGTAGTCATTGTATATTGTGATGCATTTAATGGTGATTTGAACTAATAATTGAGAGATAAGAATCTATTGACAATCACTCATGCTTTCAATTTGGATTTTAATTTTGGGAATCTTTCATGTGTTTTTTACCTTGGTGTTGAGACTTCCATTGTTGAAATTCAATCTGATTTATATAAAGAGACAGTAGTTTATGGTGATTAGTTTGATTATGAAGACCCTAGAGTTGATATTAGTTTGGAATCACATGATTATACTACTAATTTGCAGTTTTATTTTCCTGTTGAAGTTTCCAAAAAAATTATGGTGAATACCGATCCTCTCATAAGAATTCTCTTGCAGATGATTCTAGAGCTAGATCTACATAATGGCATCCTCTTAATGAGCTTGAAATTGATATTTTAGCTTCTCCTAGTATGGTTGTAAGTGCTTACAATGTTTGTACTGAAATTGGATACTTTTCTATGTTTATGGTTTAAGAGGAAGAATCAATTAGTTCTAACTGTCATTTTTTGGATAAACTCTTTCTAAATTATGTGCACTTAGAGGTTCTAAAGGAATCTTCTATGAAACCATTTTTTGTTTATTATAAATGGATGATGATTTTTTGAATGGTGATTAGCTTTCCTTTGATGATTTTTTCCAGTTAGAGGAATGTAAAGATAATTTTCTCCATGCACTTAAATTACAAAGGAAAAAATGCATCATGGAGAGTGATTTGGAGGCTGGTGAAGTTTGGTTGAACAAGATATTCTTGAGACACTCAGTAATGATCAACCCTTTACACATGCAACTTTCATCAGAGAAGATGATGAGACAAGAGTTTCATATTTGGATGATGAAAGCATATTTATTCCTAACAAAGAGGTGCCTATTAAGGAAATTCATCAAACCAAACATGAAATAAAAGAGAAAGTGTTCTTAGACATTGTTGAGACTCAACTTCAAGCTTTGGGAAATGAAGATGAATAAATTTGTGCCTTGTAATTTACTACAGCATTGAGATAGATCAAGTAGACTCCCATGAGATTGAGGAGAAAGATATAGAGTTGGTAAGTTATTTGTTTGAGATAGAAGAGGAATCAAATTACATAAACAATTGAAATATGTTTCCTATTGATCTAGAAATATATGTATTTGTTTATCATTATTATTATATTGTTATAAGTGAAAACATTGAGCCTATGTTAAGTGGAAATGAAATAGATGAAGTATTTTCAATTAACTCAAAAGACTTAGAATGATGTGTTGATGATCTTTATGAAAAGTTTGATGAATCTAACTATGCATTGACATGTGATGGTAGGTTCCTTGGTGATGATGATTTGGCTCCCACTAAGAATCCTGAAGATGGTTCTTTGTTAGTTACAATTGAAGACAATGGTAAAGATGTAAATGAACTTGTGATTGATTCATATTATGAACTCGTTAGAGAAGTAGAAGAAGAGAACTTGCATGATCAAGAAATGGATACAAAAATATTATCTTTTGTGATAAGATTAATGTTTTTTTCATAGTTAAGAGTGAGGAACCTACCTCGTAGTATGAGGAAATTTATCTTCCCCTTTTTTAGTGTTCCCACACTCCATCTCCTTTTGCTCTTTTACATGATGTTGAATATTAAATATTTGGCTCTGACATTGATTCAAGTCTTATTCATTTGTTTGATTACCACATGTACACTTAGATGTCTAATGATCCATTTTAGTTTAGGAATGAGCTCTTCCCTAAGTATGTTTCTATTCCCATGTTTAATAAAGGAAGTCTGCTAAAGGATATGATGAGTTGCAACAATATGATGATGATTTATGATTTGAGTGTGTTTCAAATTCATAACATTGTCCATTCTATTTTAATCCTAATATACTAGTGATCTTTGAAGGAGATACAAGTGTCATATTTGATCTATGGATTGACCTTCAGAGCAAGGAATTACTTACTTTTTATAATTTTTAAAATATGCATGATTATGTCTTTGTTTCTAACCTTGTTGTTAATCCATTGTGTTTTGACATGGATGAATTTTTTGAGCAACAAGATGATTACCCAAATAAAAATTTGGAGATAGGTTTCTTGTTGGAAACTGGTATTCTATTAGAGAATTCTACACAATTCGATTTGGACAATAAAAAAAGTTGTGGGTATGATCATAATTTTATACATGCTATTCTTGTTTCTCAAAATCACTTTAAAACAATTTTTTTGAGCTCTAAAATTTTTCATGACAAAGTAGATATTTATTCTTCATGTTTACATGTTTACATGTTTACATGATGATATTGGTGGTTCACTTAAGTTTCAAATTGGGTCAAAATTTTGAGAATGGGTAGATCAATATTGTTTCTAACAAGAGCATTCTTTTGATTAGTCTTCCTTTTTTGAATATAGATTCATATTTGGGATTTAAAAATTTAGTGAATCATTTTGGGATTTGATTTGGGATAATTTATTGATATTTTGTTGTATTTTTCTTAAAGGACACCCTAGTTTGATAAAGAAATGATCATACTTATCCATTCCCATGAATGGATTTATTAAATAAGTATTGGAGTGTTCTTTACCTTGTACATTTTATAAATATATGTATAGTATTTTCCTGTTGGAATAAGTACTTTGCATGACTAGATAACTGGGGTTTTGTAGATATTTTTATCATATCGGTTTTTAAGAGTGGTTATGGGATTGGAGAGCTTTTTGGGTACTTTTGTAACTTGAAAGTGAATTGAGCTATCTTGTAGAGGCACTAGTCTACTTTTAAAGGTTTTCTAGGAGATATCTGGTTACCCACAAGGGGTACCCATCCCATAGACAAGCCAATGTTGGCACCCAAAATTATTCACCACATTTTGAAGTCTTAAAGTTAAAATTTGAAGCTTTAAATGGTTAAGAAATCTGATTTTTGGCATTCTTCTGCTCACCAAAATAGTTGCCCTTCCTTGCTCTACATGTGTACAAGTTTCTCTAAAAAATTTGGTAACTTCTGAAGTGATTTGGGCCTCCAAACATTTGACGTTCTAAACCTTGAAGTTCTTTGTCACCGAGACCATCAAAATTAACTAGTATGTCTAAAGGTTTTGGTAATTGAGAGTTCATTGATGGATGGCACAAATCATACACTAGATTTTGACAAGATATGAAGCAAGGGAATATACTTCAAAAGTCATAGGGATACATTACACCATTGGGTGATAAGTGTCATCCATCGGATCATCCAATGTTGGCACCCAAAATTATTCGCCACATTTTGAGGTCTTAAAGTTAAAAATTGAAGCTTAAAATGCTTAAGAAATATCATTTTTAGAATTCTTATGTTTTTGAACTCACCAAAATAGTGCCCTCCCTTTTTATACATTTCTACAAGTTGCTCTAAAAAATTTAATAAGTTCTAAAGTGTTTTGGGCCTCCAAACATTTGATGTTCTAAACCTTGAAGTTCTTTATCACCGAGACCATCAAAATTAACCAGTATATCTAAAGGTTTTAGTAATTGAGATTTCATTTATGGATAAGACATGTCATACACTAGAGTTTGACAAGATATGAAGAGAGGTAATAGACTTCAAAATTTGCAAGGATACATTGTACCAATGGGTGATAAACGTCATCTATCAGATCATCAAGCGAAGCTAAGTCTAAGACACTTGAGTTAACCAATTGAAACATGTGTCAGTAATTGATGAGGAAAAGGTATGAAGGAAGTCAAAGCCAAAGTTTGAAAATATGTTGTGAGTACTGATGTCAATGGTGGCTTGTGTCACCCATTGATGGCCCCAAGTCACAAATCAAAAATCCTAAAGCCTCTAGTATGAATGAAAATGTTGATTTCCATCATGTGCCAAACGATGAAAGGTTGAGGGATGAGGCAGAGACAAGGGGAGAATATGTGGAAGGAAGTGGTTGGTCATAGAGTATATCAACTAGCTTAAATTTGAAGGCCAAAATATAAAGAAAAATTAGCTTTGAGATGTCTTGGATGGAAATAATGACAACAACTAGTGGCTCAGTTTTTTAGTCATAACTCTTGACTAGAAGCTTCAAATCAGGAAAAACGGGTACCGTTAGAAAGATTATTAAAAGAGATACACATTAGGCATAAATTTGGGGTAAATTAATGAGATGATTATAGAGTATTTTGTGACAGAATGTTTAATAATATCTTTCATCCTTTGTTGTCTTTTGTCATTCCATCTCTTTTGTTAGCTTGTAATTGCTCATTGATGCGACCTCTTAGATTCTCTTCTAGTGTTTTATGATGCTTTGAGAACATAATTGATTTTTTTGGATCATTTACAAGCTTATAGTTTTCTACGAAACCTCATTTGATCCATGAGTGATTTGTGCATGCTTATTCCTCTTCTCTAATTTATTCTCAAGCTCTAAAATTCTCTCCAATTCCATTATGAAATATTCTCTCAAATTGTATAAAACGATGAAGTAGTCACTTTATTAAATCATCTTCTATCTTGACCATTCTTGATTTGGATATCTAATCCCTCTAGTTGTATAATATGTATGTGTTCATTTCAAGTTTGTTTTAGTTTTTCAAGGAAATAATGATTGTAATCAATTCAAGGATATCATAATAAAGATCTAGGAGAGTAGACTTTTTTATTGAGATTGTTGACCTAAAAACCCTGACGTTATTGTGAGGCTTAGGAATAATCAATCTTAGTTAAGGATGTACATGGAAATACACCACCTCTACTCTAATAACAAAAATGTAAATGAAAGCACATAACATATTTTACTCCAAACACCATTCTTTATTTATTCATAACTAATGATTACATATGTTTCCAATACATACATATTCTTATCATTCTTTTTATCTCTACTCTCATACAAACTCTCAAATTGGCACTCACACATAGATCTCTCGTGATGCACCCATATACAAAAGGTTAATTACAATAAATATACAAAACTCAATACATTCCAAAAGTCACTGTTAGTGCAAAATCACAGCACCCCTGGACGCACATCAGGCTTCTAGGTTGATGTTCAGGCATCCAGTGTGATTGCACAACATGGAAACCTCTCTCCAAGCGTGGGACTTGTGAAACCGAGAGAGGAATCTCCAGAGAAGGCTGGTTCTTGCTCCTAAACTACCTGCCACAAGCTATTCTAGTGCAGGCAAGCTTATCTAATCCTAATCTAACAATGCCAAGGAGACAGAGAGAGAGAGAGAGAGAGAGAGAGAGAAAGGAAAAGAACAAAAGCCTACATTAAAACGGTGATACACCAAAGAAGGAGAATGTTGAACATTTATCAAAAATGCCATGGAACAAGAGAGAGGTGAGCAATGGGAAGGATGGACAGAAGCATCATAAACCCAAGGATAGATTTCACATAGAAAATGTTCCAAAACTCCATGAACACAGCTCCAAACCTGCAATGAACATTCAAACATGCACAAATACCTGCAAATGAAGAGAGGCAAGAAGGGAACAAGCAAAAAACGAGGAAGGATAGACGGATGCATCGAAAAAAACACCTTTTGTTGCTCCATAAGTTTGCACAGAACATCATTTCAATAGTAGAAGGCAAAAACACCATTACAGAGCAAGGGAGGAGGCTCGAACTCCATTTTCAACCCTAGAGAAGAAAAGAAGGGAGGGTAGAGCCGAAAGAATGAACAACCTCTTATATTTTTTCCCCTCTTTACAATATATAGAAAAAATGAGAGAGGGAAAGAGAGGAGGCAAAGCCAAATCTACCCCAACCACCTCCAGGACGCATTTTGATTCATCTCATCATGGTAGGTGGGTGAGGACCCTGGCAAGATGGCGGGCTGTCTTTTGCATTAACGCTGGTTGTTGAAACGTTAGTTCTGCCATGTATCACGTGTCAGAGACTGTTTCTTGATTTTCTCCCCTCCAAAATGCACCAAAATGCAAGCTTGACCCCAGAATCATGTAGAGAATTTCATAAGATTTCTGTTGATGTAAGGAACATGGAAATCCAAGCTCTGGATCGAAAGATATGTCGAGGTCTGAAGATTTAGGGCACGGAATAGGCAAAAAACGGATTTTAAAATCTTCTTCCCGCGCTCTCGCCACCTGGATGACATGTGGCAGGTGTCTGACTCGCTGAGCAAGGTCTCTCAGCCTCCACCTCTTGGTTCAGGGTTCTCCTTTTAAATTTGCATCGGACTGTGGGAGGATAGCTGGGACATATGGCACTATCCCATTGGTTCGGATTAGTTTTCTCGAAACCCGCTTCCGCCAGATTATCCAAATTTGACTCCTTTGTTGTCGGGGGCGGAAGGTGAACCTGCATGTGCATCATGATTTCGGATTGGTTGCTCGACATATGTTCTTTCCTGTCGGGTCTTCTCGAGCCTTTCGGCGTCCCTCTTGTTGTCCCGGATGTCCCAAACCGTTCTCCGACATAAACATCTAATCCGCCTTGTTATCGGGTTTTCAATCCTTTCCTCGGCATGTCATCTTGGTGAGGACACGATGGCAGCTTCTCATTGGCTCGGGCTGACCCTTCAAAACTTGCCCTTTGACTTTTTGGCTTTTCTCCTTGTGACACGTGGCGTGCGTTGATCGGTCGACGGGTCTGCCGGCTCTTTCGGGTCCTTTACGTGTCCCTTTCGTCCCAAATTTGGCATTTGCTGCTGGGACTCTTTATGCCCATTTCGGCCGAACCGGCCGGTTCACGTCCATTTCGTCCCAACTGTCCCACTTGCTTTGTGCTGAAGTTTCCCATTTCGGCCGATCCGACCGGTTCGGGTCTTTTTGTCCCAAATGTCCCATTTTGTTACGGGCTGTTTGTTCTCATTTCAGCCGATTCGGCCGGTTCGGGTCCTCTTGTCCCAAATGTCCCGCTCAGCAATTAGTCATTTTTCTTCCTCTTTCGGCCGGATCGGCTTTTCGCGCCCGCCGCGTACTTCTGGCCCGATTGTCCCATTTGCTTTCGGACCGTCTGGACCCATTCCGGCCGATTCGGCCGGTCGGGTCTTTTTGTCCCAGTTTGTCCCAAATGCTTTCGGTCTGCATTGTGCTCATTTGGGCTGATTCGGCCGGTTCGGGTCCTTTTGTCCCAAATGTCCCGACCGTTCCTAGGACAAGGACTTAGCCGATTTTCACAATTTTTTCTAGCCCAAGCTTATTCGTTCTGCAACTTTTGTCCGCATTTTCTCAGAGCTTGACTCCTTCCTCTCAGACAGGGGACTTAGAAAAAATTTGAGGGGACTCTAGCAACATGACTTTTGGCCCTGGATCAACCTAATTTGCCTGGAACTTGCAAAACTCTGATGCATGTTATCAAAATTTACCCTGGGGGGGGGGATTTTTGACAACAGTTTTGACGACTCAGTGGGGTCATCTACCTGCTAGATGAAAAGACCAGTAGCCTGAAGCAATCCATTGGGCATGGAGTCATAAGTAGTAGCCTAAAAACTGATCTGAACTTTGGAAAATCTCCCCTCTGAGCCACTTGGAAACCCACCGGGCATGAAGTTGTTCTCACTAAAAACCATTGGAACGAACTGTGTGAGAGCAAAACCAGCAACACCAAAAGACTATGTACAAAACTGAAAATCATACATGCCCCAAATGGAACATGCAGAGCGTGCACAAGCACTTCTTCTGCTGAAAGCAAACCTAGCTACTCTACTCTAACTGGAAGCAAAGGCAAGCTAAACAAACCCTGCAACTGGTTGTGAGAAATAGCTTCCTTTCTTCAAAATTGGCAGCCATGCAATTGATTTGGCACTGATCATGGCTGTTAGGATGAGATGGAAAATCAACAAGAAGCTAGTCTTCCACCCAGATCATCAAGGTATCAACTGAAAACAAATCCAATACCTCTTTTAGTTGCTCTGCATTTGGATTGAAGAGGTATGGCAGCTGATCCTTGGTACTTTGTAGCTCATCCTCATGCTTAAAAGTGAGCATGACTGGTTGTGGCTTCTCCTTTGGCTCCAATGAAGCCAAATGCCTGATTGGGCAAGGTCTGATCCGTTTAATATGCCCATAGCCCTGATTTTCAACTCCAAGAATGGAGTCTCTCTTGCAGACCCTCTTGAATGGATGACGTGGAAGAAATGGGTGGAATCCTTCTTTCCTTTCTCTTCCTTTAATGAAAAACATGGAAGATTAAAATCTTCCAATCTTGATTCCAAAGGGCTGTTATAAGATGCAAGTTGCTGAAAATGAAATCTCTCCTTCATGACAACAGGCTCTGGTGTTTGGAATGTGGAAGATGAAAGAGAGAATGGTGAAAACTCAACCGACTCCTCTCCATCAAAACAGTCCTCCAAATCTGACAGGTAAACTGCCTCATTGCTATGCTGCTGCTCGTGTTCAACTTCCTCCATGGTGTCCTCTTGATCTGCAACTTGACCACCATGGTTTCCTTCACTCTCCAATATTGAGTTTGAGAGATCAAACTCCTCTTCAGCAATGGAACTTGAGAGAGGTGAAGTAGAAAGAAGAACTGAAGGTTCTCCTGTAGCCTGCTTTGTGCTCAAAGCCTCTTGGATCTGCACTTTTCTCCCCCACAGCTAGAATTTTCTCCTCTTCTTTTGGATTTGGAGTAGCTTCTCCTTCCTCCACTACTTGAAGAGAATCTTGCTCTATGATAAAACTCCTCCTCCAGCATGAAGTTTGCCAAGTCAAACTCTTCAATTCTGCTGCTCTAGAGGACAAGTTGGGACTGCAAGATCTTCTTCAGGGCTTTCCTCCTCCCATGACTGATTATGCAACTTGAATTAGGATCAGCATTTCCTTCAAATAGAGTGCCACCATGGACACTACACTCTGAGCAAACTGATTGCTGATCTGCTTCTTCCTTTTTCTCTTCTTCTGCTGCAAACAAAATCAGTCATGACCACCATTTTTTTCAAACTTAGCCTCTTCTGTAGGCTTAACCATCAAGGGGATCTTTGTCAATCCCAAATTTAAGCAGCCCAAACCTTACTAGGTTGTCTAATCATTTCTTGTTCTTCTTGGCTCTTCCTCTTGCTGTCCTTGATGACTGAATTTTGCAATTTCTTCTTCCCCCCACCCCCACATGGAATTGGCAATGCAAAAGGAGGGATGGGTTGAAACTCAACCGATTTGAAATTTTTTGTGTGGTGGTGGAGGCGATGGAAACCTCTTGTTTCCTTGGAGGAGGGGGTATTTTTGTTAGCTCTTGTGGAGGGGATGACTGTTTGGAAGGGAAGAGGAAAGAAAAACTGAGGTGTGGTGGAAGACTAGGGGATGGGGGGATGGATTCAACATTTGGGACAGCAGGTGGAGGGTTTGAAACTTGAGACTGCTGAGATGAAACAGATTGGGAAAGAGGAAAAGAAAAGGCATGAGAAGGTGTGCTTACCCGTTGACAAGGTTTTTGAAAACTCCTCTCATACACCTCTATTTCTTCAATCCACTTTGCAAGAAAAGGCAGCGTTGCAATCATGAAGTCAAGCTTCTCCTAAGGGCTGTAATGCCTTGGAAAAAGGTCCCACCCATGGACAGGGTTCTCCATAACCGATTCCAAAAGCTTTCATTTGTGCCTGAGCCCTGGACTACACTATGTTTACCTCCATCTTTTGGATTTTCTCCAACAAATTAACATCTTGCATCTGATGGTCTTCGTTGTATGCATACTCTTGCTCTTGGAAAGCTCCGTAGCCAAACTGACTCTGGCACTGCTGCTCATATGGGTATGCATACTGATCTTGAATCTGCTCAAAATGCTGATTTGGAAGATTTGTAAAACGTGTTGGAGGTGGAAAATACTGTTGCTATTGTAAATATGAATTCCATGATGAAAACGAAGTCATGGTTGCACAACTTCATGGAATGGAAGAAGAATGAAAGGGATGGAAGGAAGAATGGATGGAAAATGAATGAAAATGAATGGAAAGGAAGGTCTGCAACTTAAGAGATGGGTTGTTGACCAGATGGAGTCGCCAGATGTGTTTGTAAGTGCCTCCAAAGGCTGAAATCTTCATAGGAACACATCAACCTGCAAAAGATGAAGTGGAAGACCTCTAAGGTCCCACCGGGCGTGCCAAAACTATTTGTGCCTCACGGTGGCTTAAGGTTTTCTGTTTGATAATGAGACACCTCTGAAAGATGAAATAATCTAACTTTTCAGATGTCCCACCGGGTGTGCCAAAACTGTTAGTGCAGACTCACAGCACCCCTGGATGCAGATCAGGCTTCTAGGTTGATCACTCAGGAATCTAGTATGATTGCACAACATGGAAACCCTCTCTCCAAGCGTGGGACTTGTGAAACTGAGAGAGGAATCTCCAGAGAAGGCTGGTTCCTACTCCTAAACTACCTGCCACAAACTATTCCAGTGTAGGCAAGCTAATCTAATCCTAATCTAACAATGCCAAGGAGACAGAGAGAGAGAGAGAGAAAGGAAAAAGAGCAAAAGCCTACACTGAAACGGTCATACACCAGAGAAGGAGAATGTTGAACATTTATCAAAACTGCCATTGAACAAGAGAGAGGTGAGCAATGGGAAGGATGGACAGAAGCATCACAAACCCAAGGATAGATTTCACACAGAAAATGTTCCAAAACTCCATGAACACAGCTCCAAACCTGCAATGAACATTCAAACATGCACAAATACCTGCAAATGAAGAGAGGCAATAAGGGAAACAAGAAAAAACGAGAAAGGATGGACGGATGCATCACAAAACACGTTTTGTTGCTCTAGAAGTTTTCACAGAACATCATTTCAATAGTAGAAGGCAAAAACGCCATTACAGAGCAAGGGAGGAGGCTCGAACTCCATTTTCAACCCTAGAGAAGAAAAGAAGGGAGGGTAGAGCCGAAAGAATGAACAACCCCTTATATTTTTGCCCCTCTTTACAATATATAGAAAAAATGAGAGAGGGGAAAGAGAGGAGGGAAAGCCAAATCTACCCCAACCACCTCCAGGACGCATTTTGATTCATCTCATCATGGTAGGTGGGTGAGGACCCTGGCAAGACGGCGGGCTATCTTTTGCATTAACGCTAGTTGTTGAAACGTCAGTTCTGCCATGTACCCACGCGTCAGAGACTGTTTCTTGATTTTCTCCCTCTAAACTGCACCAAAATGCAAGCTTAACCCCAGAATCATGTAGATAATTTCATAAGATTTCCGTTGATGTAAGGAACATGGAAATCCGAGCTCTGGATTGAAAGATATGTCGAGGTCTGAAGATTTAGGGCACAGAAACAGGCAAAAACGGATTTTTAAAATCTTCTTCCCGCGCTCTCGCCACCTGGATGACACGTGGCAGGTGTCTGACTCGCTGAGCAAACTCTCTCAGCCTGTCGGGCACCTCTTGGTGGGTTCTCCTTTTAAATTTCATCGGACTGTGGGAGGATAGCTGGGACACGTGCTTCATGTATCCCATTGGTTTCCCGAAACCCAGTGCTCGCCAAACTATCCAACCCTTTGACTTTGTTGACGGGGGCGGAAGGTGACACCTGCATGTGCATCGATTTCGGAGGGTTGCTCGACATATGTTCTTTCCTGCCAGCTCTTTCTGAGCCTTTCGGCATCCCTCTTGTTTGTCAGGTTTTCCGGACTGTCTCCGACACATTTTCCTTGTTGTTGGGACATCAAACCTTTCCGATCATGTCTCTTGAAATGAGGACTTCCTCGTCAGCTTCATCATTGGCTCGGGATGACACGTGGCAAAACTGCACCCTTTGAATTTTTGGCTTTTCTCCTTGTGACTCCTGGCGTGCGTTGATTGGTCGACGCGTCTTCCGCGCGTCCCTTTCGGGTCCCATTTGCGCACAGTTTTCGTTCCAAATTTCCCATTTCGGCTTTTGAACTCTTTGTGCTCATTTCGGCTGGTTCGGCCGGTTCGCGCCATTTTCATCCCAACTTGTCCCATTTTGCTTTGTCGGACTGAAGTTCCCCATTTCGGCCGATCCGACCGGTTTGAGTATTCTTGTCCCAGATGTCCCAAAGCAGTTACGGTGCTGAAAGTTCTCTTTTTCGGCCGATTCGGGCCGGTTCCGGGTCCTTTTGTCCCAAATGTCCCGCTCCAGCAGTTAGTCCGTCATTTTTCTTCCTCTTTCGGCCAGATCAGATTTTCGCGCCTGGCCGCGTACTTCTCGGCCCGATTGTCCCATTTGCTTTCGGACCGTCTGGACCCATTTCGGCCGATTCGGCCGGTTCGGGTCCTTTTGTCCCAATTGTCCCAAAGGCGTTCCTAGGGGTAGGACTTAGCCGATTTTCACAATTTTTTCTGGCCCAAGCTTATTTTTTGCAAATTTTTCACATTTTCTCAGAGCTTGCTCCTTCCTCTCAGACAGGGGACTTAGAAAAATTTGAGGGGACCCTAGAAACCTAATGTTTGCTCTGAATCGATCAATGTGCCTGGGACTTGAGAATTCTGATGCATGTTATCAAAATTACCCTCGGGGGGTGAAATTTGGATAACACTCACTTCCTTTGACTCGTGCCTCTGTCAGCTTCTATCTCATACTAGTTTAGTTTGTCTTCAATCCAAGGCATCATGTCGGCTTCCGCAGCTCCTTCCAGTGTTATGTGGATTTTTCTAGTCTTTCAAGGCTTTCTCCATATCTGGCGGTTTTACTTAGTTTATCGCGGCGTCTTCCTTTATCCCACAGCTTTGTGGTCTCTCACGGTTGAACATCCTTTGTTCACAGCTACCTACTTTCTTTTACATCTATTTCCTTAATTCCATGGCTTATACCAAAATTTGATGAAGACTTGCCAAAATTATCCCCCCTCTTAAACCTTATCTCGTCCTTAAGACAACAACTAATGAAGACTCTTGTGCTTTCCTCCAAAAATTTTCTTCAAAAATATCTTATGTGGGCATCAACCACCAGAACTTAGACCTCTAGCCTAGGGAAGGATTCCCTCACTCGACTCCTCCGACTAGATTTATGGGATGCCAATTTTGTAGAGGCATCAACCTCCCCAGAAACTTAGATGTCTAGCCTAAGGAAGGATTCCCTCGCTTGACTTGCTGGACTGGGTTTGTGGGATGCCTCGTTATTTCCTTCACAGTGGTGCTTGAGGAATATACTTTGTAATTTGAGGAGTTATTAAAATTATACCATAAATCAAGATGGATGTTGATTTGGTTTACCCATTCTTGCAGTTGTGCATTCTCTTTGATTAATGGAAGGATTTCTGCTAGTGGCAGCTCTGCTTGAATTGGATGCCATCTCTGATGAGTGATTATAACCTCTTGTTGCATTCTAATTATAGCTTTGTCCATCATATGGCTGTATTCTTGCATTTCTATGATTTTTTCTTTCTGTGTCTTCTGCTTGTTCTAGTATGTTTATGTGATTTTGGCAAGTTTTGTCCTTTGAGCTCCATCTTTATTTATGTTGATATCGTAGCAAATTGTATGTTTATTTGGTGTTCTAATTGATCAAGTCCTACTTTTTCTTGTTGGGTTTCACTAGGTTAACCTATGGTATATGTGTAATAGACTGTGGCATTTTATAGTTTTGACTCTAACTTGGTGACTACAACTTATAATTATTTCCTTCGTTGCTGATTTTCTCCTTGTTGTGGCTTCAAAATTTGTTGCTCATATTCTTCCATAGCATCCACATATATCTTCTTATTTTATGTTTCTGATGGAACTCTATCTTCTTGGAGTATTTCTTCAACTTCTTTCTGTGTTTGTACTTTTATTTGTAGACTAGATGGAATGTTGATATGGGGCTTTGCAGTTTGGATGGATGAAAGTGTCTTTTGCATTGCTTCTTCTATGTCCATGCATCTTTGCATCCAGTCATGCTTTGCACTTTGTTCCAATATTTGGCTACATATAGTTTTTTGTAAGGGAGTGAGTTTATCTAAATTCACCTTATATCCTTCTGAAGTTGTCTCTACTACCCCTTGTTGTAACTGAATGGATTGTTCCTTCTTCCTTTTTGCAATGCATGTTTGATTCTAGCCAGTGAATCTCTAGGTACTTGAATTGGTACCATGCTCAAAGATGTTTCTATTGTTAGAGTGGATGATATAGTCTTTTTCTGTTGAATCTCTATTTCTTTCTTCTTATCTTATGCCTTATTTTCCTTCTTCTCTTGTTCTTGTTTCTCTTTCCTTGCCTTTTCTTGTTTTTCTTTTTCTTCCTGTTCCTTTTTTTCTTTTTCTTCATGTTCCTTTTTTTCTTTTTCTATTTTCAACTCTTGTTCTTCCTTATCCGTCTATGATTTTTCTTATTTGTCCTTCTCCTCATTCTCTTTTTGGTCCTTCTTCTTCTTGTCTTCTTCTTCTTTGGTTTGCTTTTTTTTTCTTCCTTCTCCTTTTGAATTTTCTCTTCCTATGCTTTGTTTTCTTTTTCTTTCTTTTCCTTCTCCACTTTTTGTTTTTTGTTCTCCTCTTTTTTTCTTTCCCTCTCTACTTGTTCTAGTTTTTGCTTCGTGTCTTGCTCTTCTTTTTGATTTCTTATTAATTCCTTTATTTCCTTCCTTTCCAACTCCTCTTTTTCTTGTTTTTCTTTTTGTTCTTTTTGTTTCATGTCTTCTTGTTCTTGTTCTTTGTTTCTTTCTTCAAGTTTTTCTACTTGTACTCTTGTTGCCTCTTATTTTTCTCTCTCCTTCTTTTGTTCTACTCTCTCTTCCTTTTTCCTTAATCAATAATCCTATCAATTCCTCCGCCTCTTTAATCCTATGTAACTCCATCTTAGTGTAGAGTTTCTTATGTTTTAAGGTAGTTCTTTATTTTTGGAGTGTGGTTAGGCGATGTGTTTGTTCTATTTCTATCTGGACCAGAACTTTTTCTGCTAGTATTGGTGTGAGCAAATGGGTTATATCTTCAAGGACAAAGGCATATTTATCCAAGTAGTGCACTATGGATTCTGCTATGGCCATTTGTTCTCCTCCTGTACTTGCGGTGTATTCTTGTGAAACTTGTGAAATTTCGCCAGTAGTTAAACATTTTTTTATAATAGTTGTATGCTTTTTTGGAGAGTCTCGTCTCCACCAATGGTTTCGCTTCTTCTGAAATCAAGGGTTCTGATTTCTCCCATGGATGTGGTGGTGATGGAGTATATGGATTTTCCTCTTCTTCTGATTCAGAAGTCTCTTTTGTTTCCTTAGATTTTATTTCCTTTTTTTCTTTGTTGGTCGTGGCTTCTTTCAATTTTGTTTTTTTTGCTAGAGCTTTTTGTCGTTTAGTAATTGGTTGTCCAATGTTAGGGGCTTTCTTCCATTTGTATGTTTTGGGAAGTACCTTGCTTGATTCTACTTTGTCAGTTTGTGCAGAGATTTTTGTCTATATTCCTCAAATGTTTCTTCAATTACTTCGTCAAAATTAGGCAGTTTAGCTTTAGTAGAATCAATAGGAAGACTTATAATTGCTTCTACAGATGTAGCCACAAGTTCATTTAAAGCCTCATAAGGAAATGGAGGTACATATTTTGTGCATGGAATTGTGGGCAAAATAAATGTGTAATCAATTTCTGCAATAAAGTATACCTCCTCATATTTTTGCAAAAATTTGATCTGATACCCTAGCTTTATTGCCAATGATTTGCCTAATTATTTTGATCCATGCTAACAGTGATGTGATTTGGGTTACTCCATCAAGACTAGTCATATGTTCCCAAATTTGTTCTGTTATTGGTTTATCTGCCTGTCATTTTACTTCTTTTGTTTTGTGAGGTAGGTTTTTTGTAAATTACATTGCTAAACATATCAACAATGAACCATAAAAAAAAGTGTGTTTCCCCTCTTTTATCTTCCTTGTATTTTCATGAAATTATGCTGCTAATAATTTAGCGAGGTTGTACTCTGAATGGACCTAAACCATATATAGGTAAATTTGTGCACTAAGCCTGTGGGCACCACCCTCTCTATTAGTATGATAGATTTTTAGGCATATGGCTTTAGTTGTATACCTTAATATATGATTGGCAATATCAGTTATTCATACTTCACGCTTTGATTTTGTTGCTCCCATTGTTTGGACCGTTTCTTTCAGTGCTATATTTTTTTTTGGAAATTGATGAGTGCCCTTTGTCCCACAAACCAGTAACCCTAACCGTTACCTCTATGTTAATCCAATATGGTTGGTCCAGATATAGTATTTGATTGTGTAGGTGACTTAATAGAACTCAAACTACAGAAACTGCCCTAGGAAAATAGGGTATTCGATTCCACGCATCGATTTTTTAATTCACTGATGAATTTAGAATTCTTCTTATACACGAGATCCTTTGTATTTGAATATTCCTCCAAAATAAATGCTCTCTCCACTTCGAGTGTCATATGATCATATTCCATAATTTGTGAATGTATATACTTCTGTAGATCCCTCGCTTATGCGACTTTGAATGGAATGTGTGAAAAAGATCCCTCTGGATCATGTTTGTATGAATTCATCGAATGCTTTAGAAATTTTGGCTTCGGAAGGTCTACTTGTGTGATCTTGCCTAGGACATCCATTTTTCCTTTGCAATTTTCCCTAGTTGTGCCCTAATTTTCTTCTTTGCACTTTTCTCTATCTTGCCTTTAGCTTTTTGTGCATTATCTTATGCTCATTCAACACCTTTTATACTCTTCCCTTTTCACCTACCACATTTATTACTTCTTTAATGGGAAATCCTTTTATGTTGTCCATGGTTTTCACCCTGCGTATTTTTCGTGTTTTATCCTTTTCTTCATTCTGCGGCTTTTTGTTCATTCTATGGCTAACTCCTTAATGCTTCATTTCCATGGCTTTTTTCCTTCTTCCTTCCACAACTCTTTTTGTTGTTATTTCTTGCTTCATCCTGTGGTTTCTATTGTTTCTTTGTATTGCGGCTTTATGCTTCCTTTATTTATTGTGGGGCTTTTCTATTTTCTTTGTGTCATGGTTTTGCTTTATTAGCTTCTTTTCATGATTTATGTTCTTCCTTCTGTTCATGATTTTATTTCTTCCCTTCTTTGCACAGTTTTATGTCTTCCCTTATTCTCACGGATTTTGTTTCTTTTTCTTTTGTTTTTTATTTTTCTTTGTGTCGCGGGTATCCTCCCTCTGCAACCCTTATTTTCTCTTCTTTTCTTTGTTTCTTATCTTTACTAGAGTAAGGACGCCTTTTCAGGTTTTCATCCTACCCCTCGTCCTATCCGTCGAATTGCCAGTTTTCGAATAGGCAAATGTTCTCTTTATTACACAAGTATCTATCCTCTGTGGTTTCTTCTTTCTCCTTATCTTTCTTTGTCTAAGAGTAGAGATTCCCTTGCGGGTTTTCATCTTACCCCTCGACCTACCCGTCGAATTGCAGGTTTTCAGATAGGTTTGTATTTTTCATTTTTTATTTTTATTTTTTATTTTTTTGATTTCTAGTTAAGTCACATATATCTTAAGTCTTTCCCCATTCACATATCCAAGGAGCTCTTTCAACTACAATGTTTGTAACTTTGTTTCTCCAAAAGGTAGTATCTCCTTGATGATGTATGGTCCTAACCATCTTACTTTCAATTTCCCTAGGTGCTTATACTTGCTATCATATAAGAGTACTTGATCTCTAACATCAAACTGCTTTCTCTTAATGTGGCGGTCATGCCACACCTTCTGTCTTCTTTTCTCCTAGGTCTAGTTGTACGTGGATATGAACCTTTTTTCATCCTATTTTTCCAACTCTATTAGTCTCTCATGAAGGGAATCATCTTCAATCATTTTGAATGCTACCATGATTCTCAAACTTGGAAGCACAAACTCTAAAGGGACCGTGGATTCTAAACCATAGACTAATTTGAATGGGGAGATTTTTGTAAGGCTTTTATTTGTTGTGTAGTACGCCCAAAGAGAAGTGGGTATCTTTAAACCTCAATCTGCAATTTGTAAGGAAATTTTTTTGTCAATACCTTCTCCATCACTTTGTTGAATGCTGCTATTGTTCCATTTGCTTAGGGATGGTAAGGAGTGCTTCTATTATGGTTGATCATGAATCCACTCAATAGCTCTTGAATATTTGAATTCACAAAAAAAAATTCCTTGATCACTGGTGATACTCAAGGGACATTCAAACCTTGTAATAATATTCTCATATATGAATTTGGCATCTTTTTTTTCAATACAATCCTTTGTGAGAACTACTTCTGCCCATCTTGTCAAATATTTTGTCCTGGTTATAATGAGCCTTGGTTGGGAGTGTTTAGCGGATGGCTTGATGGGTCCGATGAAATCAATAGCCCATTTTTTTGAATGGTGCTAAAGCCAAAATAGATCTGTGGCATCTCATCTCTTTCATTGGGTTTCCCAACTCTCTGACATATATCACAGGTCTTAACATGTTTATGAGCATGTTTAAATAGTGTAGACCATCATAGACCAGCAATCATAACTTTTATTGTTGTCTACTCTCCTCCATTATGACCGCCTGATGCCTTCATGTGCTTCAATCAAGACATTTTTCCTATCATGATCCAGAGCTACTCTTCTCAAGACATCATCTTGTCCCTTTTTATATAACTGCCCTTGAATCAATGTAAATGGAAATGCTCTACTTAGCAAATTTTTCTTTTGTTGTTTGATATATTCACTTGGGAATTCTCAGGTATGCAATAATTGTGCAATTTCATCAAATTTTTTGGTACGGCTTCAATCTGGAATAAATGAGCACTAGGAAATTCATCATATATGGGCCCCTCATCTTCTCCATTTTCAATTCCTGATAAATAATATGGGCCATTATTCAATTTTTTAGGTTTTACTGCCACTGTGAAATCAAATTCTTGGAAAATCATAAGCCATCTGCATATTCTCCCTTGCAAGTCTGGTATGTTCAACAGATACTTTAAAGGTTCATGATCAGTATGAAATGTAAAGGAAGTGGCTAGTAGATATTTTCTATATTTCATCAAGGTGTAGACCATACTTAATGCTTCCCTTTCTGTTGTTGTGTAGTTTATTTCTACCTTAGCCAACTTCTTGCTAGCAAATGTTATAAGATGATCCATCTTCTCTCTAGGTTATGTCAATGCAGCTCCAATTGTTATCCTGGATGAATCCACATGAACATGGAAGGGTACCTTCCAATCAGGTAAAATCAAGATGGGTTCATGTAAAATTTTATCTTTTAGTACTTCAAATGCATCCGCATACTCTTTAGACCAAGAAATTTGTTTATTTGTCCTTTTCTTCAATAATTCTTCTAGAGGAGCACTTATTTCTGCATAGTTTCTGATAAAATTCCTATGATATCCAGTGTACCCCAAAATTATCCTTACCTCTTTCTGTGTTTTTGGAGGTGGTAGATTTACAATCACTAAATTTTTTAAGGGGTCAATCAACATACCTTATTTACAAATTATATGGCCCAACAACGTGCCAAAGGGTGTAAAAAAATGCATTTCTTCAAATTCAATGATATTTGTAAGGCTCTACATATTTGGAACATTAGTCTTAACACTTGTATGTGGTTCTTCAATAACCCACAAACTGTCCAATCATCAAGATAGACTTCCAAGAAATCATGAATAAAGTCTTTAAACACATTGATCATGATTCTACTAAATATAGTTGGTGTGTTCTTAAGTCCAAATGGCATCACTCTATACATAAAGGATCCCCATTCTGTGGCAAAAGTGGTTTTAGGCTGATCCTCCAGAGAAATTTTCATGTGGTGGTAACTGGAGAAACCATCTATAAATGAATACACCTCTCTGTCAGCTACATTTTCCAATACTTCATCTATAAAAGGGTTTGGGAATGGATCATGTACACATGCCTTATTTAATTCTCTGTAATCTACACGTACACAGATCTCACCAGTCTTCTTATTTTGAATCACCATAAGGTTGATCCACTCTAATTCATCAACATGTTTGATAATGTTAGCATTCAACATTTTATCAATTTCTATCTTCACCTTTACTTTTAAATTAGGATTCAGTGTGTGTGGTCTTTTCTTTATTGGCTTATATCCATCTTTAATTTGAATCTTTTTTTTTATTATTATTGGCAAATAGTTTTTTGAAAGGGACTATACCCTTGAGTACAAAAGAAGGCCTGAGAGCCGGAATAGGAGTGAAAATCAGAGAGAATGGATCAAGATCCAAGTGTTACAGTGAAGCTCGAAGTAGCCCAAAAACAGCTACACAAACGAGACAAAACAACAAAATTACTGCAAAAAACCAGTAAAGAGACCGCAAAAAAAAAGCAAAAAAACAAACAAGAGCAGTAGAAGCAACCAATACTACTTCTTGGCAGCTTCATTGTACCTTCCTCATCTTTTATTCCTTTCAATTCTTTGAATTCTTTAGGAAAGATGTCTTGAAATTCTTGTAGTAACTCCACTACTTTGGCGACTTCTTCTTCCAACCAATAGTCTCCAATCTTGGTAAATTTCTCATCTCCATTCGTCCCAATGTTCTCATTTTTGGTTTTTAGAGGCTGGTAGTAATATTTCTCCCCTTCCTCATTATCTTCGACTACTTTTCTTTTATCTTCTATCACATTGTATCTCAGGTTTTTTGGGTTTTCTTATTTTTCTTGTTTTTCCACATTAAATCATCGGGCCAACACATTTACATTGTCTTGTGGTTTGAGAATTTCTCTGATTTAGTTTTCTCCTTTTCTTTAGAGTATTGCTCTTTTACTGCCTCTAGTGTTAAAAATATGAAAGTTCGAATATTTTTTAATTCCTTTAAAACATTCAAATCTGCGTCCCAAAAGTTAAAAGTATGACAAAATTCCTTGACTATCTGATCCCAATCGTTGGTCTTCCTCCTGATCTCTAGATGAGTATACCATGATCATGGTATGGACCCTAGGGTCCATATGAATAGTTGAATCCATACCAAGGGAGAAGTCTCCCCGCATAGTCTCTAGTGTTGTCATAAGTCTAAATATGTTTATGTGGATCAGTTTTGCCGGTGTATTCAGGGATTGCGACATAATAGCCATCACTTTCCAAGTATCTTGATTTCAACAAGGTTGTTACTGAATTATAATGAGATACATTTGGTTTATGTGCCGCCCACCAACTTGCAGCATTGATAGTTAAGGTATCATCCAACGCCTCCATTCTTACCTTCTCATTGGGAAATATTCTCTCCATGATCTTAATGTATCCTTATAAATCCCTGAATCTTGAGTACTTTGGTAGGGTTTGGTGAGATGCACCACAGCTCAGTCTATAAACTCTTTTGATAGGAAGTTCCTTTATCCCTTATTCTTCTATGAAAAAATTATCTTGAGCTAGCATAAAGGTCTCATGTTCTTCTTCTTCTTCTTCCGTGGAGTAGTATTCCTCTTCTTCTTCAAATGTGTCCTTAGCAGGCACAAAAATGTCACCCATGGTATTATAAATGTCTTCTATATTAATGAATTTCAGTAGTATTCTTCTTGCATAGAGTAATTTTCTCATTCTGGATTCCAGAAACCCATGTATCCAAGCTTCTACTACATTATCTGAACTTTTAGTGGTATCTTTTGATTTGACTGAGATCTCACCATCCGAGTTTGGTTTAAATTCTTTGTCAATGTTATAGAACTTATTCAACACGTATACTCCTTGTATTTCATACAAGTCATCATTGTCTGAGTCGTGTCATACTTCCTCTACCCATGCACCACTCATTCCATCATGTAAAGTCACATGAACACATATCCCATCCGCACTTAATGCCACGTCTTCTTCTGAGTTTAATGTTCCATTGCAGTCTACAAACCATTCCAAGGCTAGAATGACATTGTATGAAGGATTCTCTGCCACATTTTTTACCGATTAAAAATTCACATCTTCTTTATCCCCATGAAATTAACCACTACATTCTTCAGCACTCCTAGTGGTTGTCTTGATGAACCATCCACTAACCCAATAAATTATCTCATGGGTTATAATGTAGGCCTCCCAAGCATCTCCCATGTAGTCTTAGACATCATATTGACATTTGTACCAAGATCAAGTAGTACTTTTGTAATGGTGGTATCAAAGATGTCCACATCTAAGTAAATGACAGACTTGTGTCATGTTCTTTAAGTACAAAAGATGCTCTTTGGCTTCCGACTGGGTCCTCTTTCAATTCTGCAAAACATGAATATTCCTTTCTTCCTTGTTCCAATGCTTTATAAATTGCTTCAATTTGTCTACCAACCCATGATGGATTGTTGATTTAACTAGTTCTTTTAATGCAAGGATCTCTTCTTCTAAAAATTAGTTTTTCTCTCTTTCTTCTATTGTTTGTGCTTCTTTTACAATTTACCTTACTCTTTTCAACTTCTTTGAAATGTAATTCTGGTCTAACTTCCTTAACATTCCACTCTTCCTCATTAGATGAATGTTACTCTTGTGGTAACATTATGATCTTTTTATTTTTAGGCACTGCCTCATTCTTGGCGACACTTCTTGTGATGCCTGTTAAAACAACCCACTTGAGACCCAAGAAATAACCTAGGATTAGCTACGAAAATTATGGAATTATTTTTTTATTAGAAGTGTCCACAACCAGGTTGCAAGACAATAGTTGACACTATCAGGTTCCAGAACAAGTCTAAAACACTAGAACATACTTTTCATTTATTAACAATTTACAGAGGTCACAAGGTCTAAATTTTAGGGCTAAGGGTTTTAGTTAGGTTCAGGGGGTATATTAACACCATACCCACTCTCTAACAGGCTCAGAGTTTCAACTTGATTTTTCTCATGCTTGACGCATTCAAAAATTTCCTAAATCATTCCCATTGGATAGGAAATTTTCTCACCTTTCCAACGATATAAAGAAGTCCTCCTAACTCCTTGTAAAACTCCAGATATGGACAAGCGGACTTTAGGGGTCAAATTTTCCCCAAGGGGACACGTTTCGAGTGAGGAAGAAAGTCCATTTTCTGGGTCGGCGGGTCGCAGTGTGGTGTTGGCAAATTTTCCCCGCACGGGTGTAAAGTCAAAATCTCTCCCGCGCCTCTGCAAGTCCTTCGGTGGACATGTGTCACTCTGCTAGCCAAGCAGGAGGGAAAGTGAGGGAAGGGCGTGGCAGTAGAGTTCGAGTGGAAAATTCACCCAAGGGGAGAGAAAAAGGATAAAAGGCACGCGCGGGTCCGCACATCCGTGGAGAGATTACACCGAGGTGAGGGCAGGATTGCGAGGCCACGGGGAAAATATGCAAAATTTTCCCAACAAAAAAATAAATAAATAAATTTAAAGGAGAGAGTTGTGAGGGTTTCCCCACCCCGCTTTCACCCCCGATGCTGCCACGTGGCAGCCTGTGATTGGCCGCGGGCTGGCGGGGAAAAAGGTAAAATTTTCCCAAAATTTTAAAAAGGCCCAAGGGAGAAAAAGATGTCGTGCCTCCGTCATTGCCCCATGAGGACACATGGCAGCCTCTGATTGGCTGCGGGATGGTGGAGGAAATCTCAAAAAATTTCCCAAACAAAATTTTCAAAAAAAATCTAAGGATTTTAACGGGAAATTTTCGGGCCGCGGGCCCGCTAGGGAAAATTTTCCCAAATTTTCCCGCCAAGGCAGGAAAACTTCAAAGTTCCATAATTTATGCTAGAAATCTCAGTTTTGGGCAAACAAGGACTTTCTGGAAAGCTCTCGATGCCCTCTTTGCACAAGAATCGTCAATTTTACATTTGGATAAAGCTTAAGGGGTAAATTTTTCAAAAATGATCTGCAGGCTTTTAAACAGCCAACTGGTAAATTTTAACTTATAAAATTTATTCAATTTGGTCTCCTCCTTCACTCTACATGCCAAACAGACATGGAGAATTGATCTAGGAAGGATTTAGGATGATTTAGGAAGGTATTTTTACTTTTTTGATTTCCAATTAACATTTTTCCAATAATTGACAAAAAATGATAGTGAAAGGGATTGGGCTCGATTTTGCAATGGTTAAATTGTTTTCTTAAGTGTTCTTTGTCAATTTGAGTTCCTTGATAATACAACATGCTAAATTTTAACATTTCTAAGCTGATTATAATGTGTAGGCCCGAAATGTGCATTTTGATTAAGTTTATTGCCAGTTTTAAATTCACAATGCCAGGGATCAAATCTTGAAGGATCTATTTATCAAATTTATCATTCAAGTATGGAAAGTCATTTCTACTCTATTCTAATACATTTAGTTGTTTATAACAAATCATTTCAAAGCTAAATTGTAAAGTCTGATTTCCAAATTTAATATATTTCAAAAAGAGACAAAGCAATATAATTCCCTCATACGTATTTCTTCTTTTTCCATTTTTCTAAACAGGGATTCCAATCACAATTTTATATTCCAATTCAACACAACAATGCAAATGAGAGAAGATCTTACAATTCTTTATTAATTCCAAGTATACAACTTTACATCTTTCCATGTTTGAATGCAATAACACATTTCTATTTCTTTCTTTCCAATAAACAGAACAAAATATAAATATCTTTCACATTTCGAATGTACAACTTCCACAATCAGTTACATACATCTTTTCTTCACAAATATAAATTACAATTTCATCCACATCAAGTGGGAAAGTATTACAATTGAATTTTTTTCACAGAGGACTATCAAAATTGCATTTTCCTTTGCTCCAAAACAACAACATACAATTTTTCTTTTTCTCCAAGATGATCACAACAAAAGTGGGGGAAAGGCAACACTCTCCACCCAACCAAGACATCCAATGAAAGGAGAAGCCATCCTTCATCATTGGCCCCTGAGCCCCAACCATAATACAATAACAGGTGTGATTCAACCCATGAAAACAATTGGCTTCCACAGACACAACATTCTTTCAACATGCATAATTCAATATAAAACACAGCTCAACACAAGATAACAGTTTACAACTTCATTTGAAAGCATATAAAACAGAACTCAAGCTTGATCATGCAAGCCAAAGGAGCAAGGTCTACGGGGGAAGCTACTCATGCCTCCCAATGGGAATTGGGCATCCACCTATAAAAAACTGCCATTAGATTTCACCAGACATATCCTTATGCCCCCCACAATCCCTCATTATGCCCCCCACAGATTTCCTTATGCCCCCCACAAAGAAAGAAATGCAAGCTATTTATTTCCATGGTGGATCCCAAACCCAAACTCCCCTCCACAAAATATGATGCCACTGGCATTCCCTTATGCCCCCCCCCCCACATGAATTCCCCATAGCCTTCTCCTACACCATCCCTATGGCAATCTACCCAACCAACCAACAATTACATAAAACATTCACCATTCACACAACACAACAAGGAAATAACAACATAAAATAAGAGTTAAACTCATACCTTTCCATGGTAGTTTTTCTTTCCAAACAACAAGCTTCAATTCCCAAAAACACAATCCTAAAATAGCAATCTCCAAGCATGCAAG
Source organism: Taxus chinensis (assembly GCA_019776745.2). NCBI lineage: Eukaryota > Viridiplantae > Streptophyta > Pinopsida > Cupressales > Taxaceae > Taxus > Taxus chinensis. The sequence continues at coordinate 644,631,172 of CM034152.1, forward strand.
GTTTCTCCAAACTCCTTCCAAAAGCAAGAGCTCCCAAAATAAGAAAATGTGCCCCCAAAGAAGTTTGCAAAATGATTCAACAACCCAAAACCAACAAAGAGTTTGAATTTTATAGAAGAGGGAAGAGAAGAGGATGATGTGGATCCATGTAGGATGCCATATCACACATCCTCAACTCTAAACACAAAAGACAAAATTTCATTCTCTCAAGTAAAATAAAGAGGTGGGTGAAAATATGACAAATTACGTGCACTATCCAAAAAACCCACACCCCAAAGGACTGCAAATTAAATAAGATGTAAGAGAGTGCAATCAAAACTTGTAACATGATAAATAAAATGCATTATAAAAGTCTAAAATCACCCCTCCAACCATAAGTATGGTTGGTAAATTAAATTGAGAGGTATGGGAAAAGTTTTACTTGTCCCACAAGCCTCCAAAAATAGCCCCCAAGGACAAATTCGAATTTCCATGGGGGTGGAGTATTTCATACTCCAAAATCTGACTTACACAACTCTTACACAAACTTACACATCCCTTACATATTTAATACAAAGAGCCAAAATCTTCCATTATTACTTTCTCATATCCCAATTTGATTTATTTAAGTTTTAACCATATGTTTTCTCACATTAATTCACCACAATTTAATTAAATAAAAGTGAGGGACACATTACTAATAAAATACATACAACAATAAATAAAAGAAACCACATTAATAAAATGCACAAACCCATGATCACATATAAAGGTGATCCCCCCTATGGTAATCCCTAACAACAACAAACACAACACAATAAAACAAGTTGCCATGGTGACCTTGTCGAATTCACCTAGAATTCCATTGTGGTTGGTCTCCAATCCCCTGATGTTTGTTGTGATATTTTAACCTACAAAACACAAATACCTCATTCAGCCTCATGGCCATATCAGAACATCCAAAATGAATATAAATATTATCACCAAATCATCTAAATATGTGAATCACAACAATATCAAGGAAATTTAACATTATCACATACAATTTATCTCAACAACTATATCATCATCATTTAATATTCATTTTCTAGATCTACTCATAATATCCAAAATCACATGTCTGAACAACATCCATAAAACATCCATGTCAAATAGTATATCATCGTCCATATATGAGTGTCTCTAATAATCATCATGCATCATAACCAAATCAAGATCCACAATAATCCATGACCAATGTCTAACATCATACTAAATCAAAACATGATAATGTCCATAAGGTAATCAACCGTATCAAAATAAGTATCAAAAGGTGTCAAAGGGAAGTGGGCACTACACTTCTAGTTGTAACAACCACTCTTTATCGAGGATCTCCAATACTTTTTCCTACTCTCATCACTTTTCTTCTCATATAACTTTCCTTTTCCTCTTCTTTCTTTCCTTCTTTTGTAGGTCTACTTCCTTAGGTAGAGGCTCTTGCAGCTTTATCTTTGGCTATAGTTTCTTCATCCAAAGGGATTCTAGTGATATGCTACACTTTTCTCTAAGCATTCGCTCCTAAGGCTTCTAATTTTGTTGACCCGCTTCTGTAAAACTGGGTGGCTTTAGGACAATTAAATGCATCATGTCCTTTCTCATGGAAAAAGTTGCAGAGATCTAGATATGTGCATTTTCTTGCAAGGTGCCCATCTTGTCCACATTTATAACACTTCATGGGTCTTCTCTCCTAGTATCCACCCCCTTGGTTATCTCTATACCCCCATAGTAACCACCATCATTGTAACCTTGATATCCTCTATTGCCCTGGTAGTTATCATATTCACCTTTATATCTGCCTCAATATCCCCCTCTGAAACCTCCTTTATATCTGCCTCAGTACTGATGAGTGCATTATTTGGATAATTTATGTCATTCCTATGGTTAATAAATTGTCATTTAGATATGATTTGCTAATGCATGGGGATGCTTTGTATAGTTATATCTTAGCGAGTTTGATGCATTTTCCTTTCCTTTGTTCATGCAACTTGATTACCGTATAACCTCCTACTAACTGTCTTCATGAGGGAAATGTGATGATGTGTGTAGGGAAATGATGAACGTTTATTGCCAATGTAATTAAGAGGTCCGAGTTTGGAGCTGGAATGCGGGAGTAGGAAACTTTTTCCACCCATCAACCTATAAGTATGGGACTTGTTTCTAACAGTCCCATATGAATTTATGGGTCGTGGTTAATGTTGATTAGTGGGAGATGTTAGTGCCACCTATTATGGTGAATTATGTCACTATTTGTGTCTATATAAGGACACCTTCTTAAGAACATGATAGTAGCCGTTATTTTTTTATACTTTGCAATACATAACATGTGGTATTGAGAACTCTTCTTTTCATGTATTGTATATGCTATGGAATGTGTTTGAATTAATATAAGTAAGTGTCATTTTGAGGATCTAAAGTTGTAGAGATTTCCTCTATCCCAAGGGATAGCAAGGGCCCACTCGACCAAGGAGACAGGAGGCTGTTTACACTTACATGCACATCTGGTTTTTTGATAAGTTTCACTGCAACCTGTATTTCAATATATTTCATGCAATCTCAGTTTTAACGTATTTGATTTTCCTATTAGAATTTCTATTCAGAATGTGTGTTTCCTTTTATACAAAGTTTAACTTAGCATATGCTTTTACTTCTACTGATTCTTAGTTATGAGTGTGCAATTTCAATTCCATTCTTTTAGATTCTGTCTGTGCATTTCCATTTAATTTAGAAGTCCAACTTTTAAACTTCATTTCATTGCAGCAACTAATTTCGTAGATTTATATTAAGATTTTATAGATTAGTAACCAAGTAAGGAAAATCTCACAACAACCCCCCAACGGGAAAACTGGTTACGTAAAGCTCCATTGCATATAGCCTAGGACACAACCGTAGTTTATAATGACACTAACGGAAGATTCAGTTAGTTAAATGATTGGAGAATACAACGACCCATCAAGTACCCTCCACAGAATCCTCCATCATTGTAACATTGGTAGTTTGGGTTATAGTTACCTCCCTGATATCCACCTCTAAATTGAGGTTGGCCACCTTGTTAATTAGGATATTGTGGTGTAGTTAATGTTGGTTGTGAAGGTGGCGTACTTCCTGTAAGAAACTATGGTTGAGTAGGGGGAGGGTTTGGTGTTTCATTCTATCTAGCAGCCATTTCTCTTCTGGTAGCATAGTCTTTCAAGTCTTCTGGTGCTTCAATCGAGGGGAAAGTATGATGATAATAATTGTACGACCCATATGCAGTACAATACATCAATTGGTTTGTAGGAGGTGCTACTTTTAGTAAAGGACAAGTGTCTTGCGTGTGCTAGTCCCCAAGTCTGCAAATCCCACACCATATCCTCTTTGAAGGTGGTATATTACTAAATGATGGTTCTTGTGATGAATGTACTCTTAATGCGGCTGCTCTTTTTGCATTTTCAAAGTATGGACACTTGATCTTGCTATGACCCTCTATGTAATAGATTTTACACCATATCTTTGGCCTCATATTACTCTTTTTGGTGAACTACTCCTTAATCCTTTAGTCCTCTTGATCTCCTGTTGTAATTTTAGATTTGCTAATTCTAATTACACCCTTTCTAGCTCAATCTTCAATGAAGTTTCTCCCTCTCTTCTCTATGGTTGGGCTTCCAGTTTGATTTCCATCTCAATTGCCTTTGATAAGGCCTTAAAGTTTTGTGTATCTAATGTCGCTCTAAGGTAGGGAAGTAATCCCGGGGTGAACCACTCAATTCTTTGTTTATCTGTTAGGGGCTCTTACATCTTTCTAGTAGTGCTCTTGAATCTCTGGCTAAATTATTTTACCGATTCTCCCTCTCTTTGTACAAGGTATCTCATCTTTCTTACTCCTTCTACAGGTGCTTTTGGGAAATGAAAATTTATTTTAAACTCTCTTTCAATGTTAGCCCAGGGTTTCGCTCCTTGAGAAATTATCTTCATGTACCAACGTAGTGTATCATCTCTTAATGAATATGCCAAATCATGTATCTTAGTGGCTTCATCTGTGGTATTATTGTTCTTTTAATAGGAACAAGTATTCCAATGAATCGTCAGAGTCCTTGTCAAAAATTGGCATTTTGATCTTCTGAGCCATTGTCAATTGAGTATTTGTTCTTGGCTGAACAAAGGGTTACTGCTTAACTTGCTTTACCTTCTTTGTCTGGTTATGAACTGATTTTGAATTGTTCTTCCTTCCCTTATCTCTACTTAATTCAATGTTAAAGTAAATTTTTCCTAGTAATTCTTGAAATTCTCTCACTGTCTCTTGTATTTATTGACTCTCTTCTCTTAATTACTTGTATCTTTCCTCCAAACTTTTCCCTTTTTCTAGATTATCAACTAGTGTATTAAACGACACATGGAATGACATTGTGAGTGTATTAAACACTAGAAGAGAATCTATCCAATGTTGACCTAAAAACCTTGACAGTATTGTGAGGCTTAGAAATAACTGATCTTAGTTAAGGATGTACACGAGAAATACACCACCTCTACTCTAAGAACATAAATGTAAATGAAAACACAGACAATTTTGACAAAAGATATTAGTTGAGAATCTAGTGTTTACCAAATGTCCATCTCTTTTGTCAGACACCAAATGTTGACCTAAAAACCCCGATGATATTGTGCGGCTTAGGAATAATCGATCTTAGTTAAGGATGTACACGGGAAATACACAACCTCTACTCTAAGAATAGAAATGTAAATGAAAGCACATAACATATTTTACTCCAAACTCCATTCTTTATTTATTCATAAATAATGATTACATCTATTTCCAGTACATACGTATTCTTCTCATTCTTCCTATCTCTACTCTCATACAAACTCTCAAATTGGCACTCACACATAGATCTCTTGTGATGCACTCATATATAAAAGGTTAATTACAATAAACATAGAAAAATCAATACATTCCAAAAGTTACTTCCTTTGACTCGTGCCTCTGTCGGATTTTGTTTCATATTGGATTAGTTTTTCTTCAATCTGTGGCATCATGTCGACTTCCGCGGCTCCTTCTAGTGTTATGCAACTTTTTCTAGTCTTTCGTGGATTTACTTAGTTTATCATGGCTTATTCCTTTATCCCATGGCTTTGTGGTATCTCGCGGTTTCATCCTTTGTTCGTGGCTACCTACTTCCTTTTACAGCTATTTCCTTAACTCTGCGGCTTATACCAAAATTTGATGAAGAATCCTGTCAACAGAGACATAAATAGATTGTGGATTAGAAAGGAAACTATCATTTGAGGTAGAAGTGTGTTCACTCAATTTTTTTAGGATTTCATCTAGTAATTAAATGTTGAGGTTTGATGTGTAGTCACCAAAGCATTTGGTTATAAAATCCTTGTGGAATTTTGGCTTCATTTACATTCAGTAAATTTAGCTAATGTTATATTTCATATCATGAGTTATATGCCTAGAATTGGATCACTTGTAAGATGTGTTAGTTGATATAAAAATCCCCAAATCAATTCTACCAAATAAATGGGCTTACAATGCTATTGAAAATGAGAAGGACAATCTTGGGTTTTTTCAATTAATAAAGTCGGCAAACTTCCTTATTTGAATCTAAAACATGCATGCAAACACTTAGAAAAATGTTAGTTATTTTTGGTGGTTAGGGGACCTACTTCAGTCAAATCCCTAACCATTTAAACAGATAAAATACATTTTATTATAGGAAAATGACAAAACAATGCATAAAAATGAATGGTATTCCTAACTCAGTCGCAAACTAGTCATGACTGTGATTCGCCAAAAATTACACGCAGGTTGTAGGATAGTCACGAGCATGACTGGCCCCTGTGTTGAATTATCACCCAAATAATGTTTTCGTGAGTTACATCAGTCCTTTGTGATCCTCCTTCACCTCTCAGAAACTTGTAATACCAAAATATGTGAACAAATAAGCAAAAACTCAAGTATGGTCTCTAGTGCATCAAGAGTCAAGGGGCCTAGAATGATGGGAGTCAGTGGTATTTTCTATTTTTTTGAGTGCATGGAATATTGTGAAACATATGGGTGCAATGTGGGTAGGTGGGTGAGATGATAAGGGTACATAGTGCACCGGGCATGTAAATGGGTAGCTGAGATAGAAAAAATTAAATGTAAGTGGGTGAGGGTTAGTAAATGAGGGATGAGGTGTATTTTATCACCTTTTAGCAGGGTTTATATTTTTTAGTTTCTTTTGTGGGTTTATTTGATTTTTTTGGGATTATTATGTTTTATGACATTTTTGGTATTTTTGAATAGGAGACGTTATGTGCAAGGTGCATTTTATAGTGTCTAGATTTTTCCCGTTTTGGGTTGTGTGTTGTAGCAAATAGGATGTAGCGTAAAAATGGAAGATGATACAGGGGTCATCTAACCCTATGCCAATGGTTTACATGGTTGTGGGCTAAAATGGTTGATTGGATAGACAAGAACTTAAAAATGTGATTGATGAGAAACTTCAGCTTGAGGTTATGAAGGGGTCGATAGGTTGATTTTGTAAGGTAGAGACTATTGAATAAACTGACTAAGGTAATTGATGATTGGATGTTATAAGATTGACGGGAAAGATTTAAATATGTTATACAGTTGTCATAGCATAATATGGGATGAAAAGTGGTAGTTGATAAATGATAGAAAATGAACCTTGGAGAAGGTATGATGAAGGGAAGATAGGACATTGTTGTCCCAACCATGTGCATGTGACATGTGATGATTGATATGTATAAGATTGGACATAAGTAAAAGAGTGTGAGAACAGTGTAGCCCTAACCCAAAGTGGTGATTGAAAATGATTGTAAAGTAAATTGACACAAGAAGTGGGTGATGTAAGAAGGTATACAAAAGGCAAAAAAATACCCATGGATGCTCATTCCAAATGAGGTAGGATGTAATTGTGAAAATGACATGGTTGCAACGATGGAGTGTAAGAATTATGCAGGTGTATGAACATGGGTTTGTATGTGTATAGACAAGGTTTGAGACAATATTTTTTGTGAACATGTGATGAACTAGAAGGAACAAACCATGAGACAATGAGTGAGCTAAAAACAAGGCTTGAACAAGGTCTACGCATCATATGGTGGCATACTAGCCATATGTCTCATTAATATCTTGTGTATGTGTGAAGGTTAATTGTTGCTTGAAGTAAAGACATGTAAGACAATGAGTGAAAACATGAGCCAATGTGTAGGTGTGATAGATGGAATGAAAGGTGATTCTAAGTCATGCATTGCTCCATTGTCAGACAAGTGTTTATAGCCTCAACATAGATACATTTGATTCTAGTCACAACATTGCTCTATTGCCAACCAAACGTCCATAGCCCTAGTAGAGATACTGGAAAGACCCATGAGAGGGAGTTCCTAAATTATCTTTTCTTTTTTGTGAATTTTATTTTGACTTCTTTAGATTTCTTTTTTACATGACATTCAACTCTCCCATTTTTCCAAAGGGTTTAAAACCACTAATGGGTTTATGGAGGGAATGGAAGTGATTATGGAGACGACATTGGAAAACATCAACAAATAATGCCCTAGGGCCTTCAAAACAAGTCATTAGGTGTGTAAGAGTGGGTGGATTTATAGGAGTAGTGTCATTCTTAATTCACTAACTAATGAGAGACCAAGTTAAAGAAATTGTAGTAGAGATTATTGACTTGCAAAATATGACAACAAGATAATCAAGAGTTCACCAAAATATCTGAAACAAACCAAGACATGGAATGTGAACAAACTGTAAGTGAAGTATGTCTTAATGAACCAAGAATGAGAATGAAATATGAATGTATGAAGCAATTGTGGAATAACATCCATGAATAAGGGATGATTTATTACAATTTTTGGGATATAATTTTTTTTTTTGGATTGTGAAATATGTTTAGCTATTTTTGTATTTTGTTTATGTTTGTGTTTGTGTTAATGATGATAGTGCATGATGTGTGTAGAATCAAGATGTGTTTCAAAACTAGGTTAGATGAAAAGAATTAGAATCTATGAAGCACATAGAATGTGGTAATGAAGACAAATAAGAGTCCTCGTAGTCCATGTAGGGACCAAACGAATGAGATACATGATATATAGAAGAAGGTGATATATAGGGTAGATAATGGGATTGAATTGTATAATGTGGATGATGAGTAAAACAATGATGCCAAATATAATCTACAATACAAAAAGTGCGTGGATGATGTGGTTGTGGAGATTAAGTAAATAATATAAATGTTGTGTGTGGTGAATGTGAGATAATGTCGAGTGGATGAAGACGTGAAAATAGATCAATGGTAGGAGATATGAAGCATGGTGCTAGTGATGATGTCAGGTGGACGAGGAGTGGAGAAAATTTTGATGGATGAAGGAAGCGTGAGAGGAAAGGGTGTGTGTGCTCTTGTGATGTATGGGTTTGAAGAGAGGAATATTACATGGAATAGTAAGGGGTATGTTAGAGTGGATGTCAAACAAATGAGAATGTGGGAGAAAATCAAAATGATACGAAAGTTGATTGGATATGGAGGAGGCTTGCAAGGCAAATGTGTAAGAAAAAATGGTTGTGTGGTCATGATATCCGATGTGAAAGAAGTAGGAGCCAGTAATAAGAAAGGTACATGCATGAGTGGTGATGGGGTCAAGGAGGTGCAGGTGGAAGAATTCCCCAAAAGAGATAAAACAATGAGAGTAAGTGTAGGTGACTTGTAAGGAAGAGATAGAAGAACAAATGGATACAAATTATGGGGAATAGATGTAAGGGGAAGATTAATGAGCACAATAGATGGTGTAGGATGTAATAATGGTGCCAACAATAAGAAGGGTGCTTGAATGAGAGATGATGAAGGAAAAAAGATGCATATGAAAGAAGGCTCTAGGATATATGAAGCAGTGAGTGGATTGATAGGTGAGGAAGAGCAACATGTAGGTGTGGTAATGGGTTGTCTTTTAAGTGGGATGTATACAATAAAAACAAGTGATGAATTAGAGGACATGGTGGTCAAGATAAAATCACATGGTGATATCGATAGTGGTAATACAGATAGATGTGGTAGTAATGTGAAGGATTCTATAAAGGGTGATGATGAGACCACGTCAAAAGTGGAAGTACATGACGATGGAGATTGAGAAGGGGATGATGTAGATGATGAGACACTATAGGAAAATGATAACATAGATTCTAAGGTGGAAGCATGCGATGATGTGGATTGTAAAGTATATGACATAGATGATGAGACACCAATTGCATATGGTGATTAAGGGATAGTGGGAGATGATGAGTTAGATGATGGAGACATGAAACATGGAGAAGAAGTGAGAATAGTAGTGTGTGACGTGATTGGAATGGTGTTAGTAGGTGAAGTTGGTGGAGATGGAGGCTCAACAATAATGTCACCCTTATCAATAAAGTCCTGAATGATAAATTACAAAGTTGGGGACACAAATAAGTGGAATGTCCATTGATGCAATGATAGGTATAAGTATCATGGGAGGCAAACCATAATGGTGGGAGTAGAAATGGGTGGAAGAGTGATAAGATGGGCATCAAACAACTTGTGTAGAATAGAACAAAGTGACCCGGTCAATAGATTGAACTTGCGAGGGGGTTGGACGAAGCAGTAAGCCCTAGTAGAACATGAAAAATGTGAAAAATGTGGTTGTAGAAGATGATGAGATGCGAGGAGGATCCGGCTGGAAGACATTGTGAACATGAAAGTGTGATGGTGGAATAGGTGGAGGAGAAACCAAAATGTGTGATAAGGCGAGAGGATGGCCAAGAAGATCTCCATAAGGCATTGTGCCATGTGCCCAACTTCATCAAATGTGTGTAGTAGATGAATTTGTAAGTGGTGTGAAATGTGAGGGACAAAATTTTCAAAATAGTTCAATGAGCTCAAATGGTGGTAGTGGAAATGAAAAACAATGAACAAGTGCATGCCAACACATAACAAAGTCAATAATGGACTCATCATGATATTGTAGAAGTGCATAAAGGTCATACAAGGTTGCTTTGGGTGCAATATGGATGCAAAAGTGGGATAAGAATGCATCAACGAGTGAAAACATGTAAATGTTATATGGTAGGAGGAAGGAATATCGGTCAAGTGCTTGGTCAGCAAGTGAAAGTGGGAAGGTGTGTAGGAGGAACATGTCGTCATGTTGCACGAGGTGACATACATAGTGGAAGAGATTTAAGTGGTGTTGGGGGGGTCCTTAGTGCCATTGAGTTTGTTAAATGTGGGTGATTTGAAATGTGATGGATAGAGGTGATATGGTACCATGGGGTAGACAGGCTCATTGCAAATTATGTGATATGTCGGTGGGGATGGAAGGCCCACCAAGTGTTGGGACTTGAGCTTGGCAATGTGTTCGATGAGGTGTTTATGGAGCATGGTGGCATGAATGAAGGTCAGATGGTAGGGTGGTGTTAGGGGGTGTATGGTGGTTATGAGGTGATTAAAAGGTGGTTTTTTGATGGTTGTAGGGTGGTTATAGGATGGTTGTAGGGTGCCATTGAAAATGAGGAGGACAATCATGGGTTATTTCAATGAATAAATTAGGTAAACTTCTTGATTTGAATATAAAACCTGCATGCAAACACTTTGAAAAATGTTGGTTATTTTTGGTCATTAGGAGACCTTCCTTGGTCAGATATTTACCCATTTAAGGAGACAAATGACATTTTATTGTAGAAAATTGAAAAACATTGCATAAAAAATGAATAGTATACCTTAATCAGTTGTAAACCAGTTACGATTCGCTAAAAATCACATGTAGGTTGTAGGCCGGTGGCGGGCGCGACTAACACCTACATTGAAATATTGCCAAAACAATGTCATTATGGGTTACATAGTCCTTTATGATCTGCCTTTGCCTCTCCAAAACTTGAAATACCGAAATGTGTGAGAAAAAAACAATAACTCAAGTATGGGCTCTAGTGCATCAAGAGTCAAGGGGTTGGAATGATGGGAGTGAGCGGTATTTTATAGTTTTGTGAGTGTATAAAAGATTATGACACATATGGGAGCAATGTGTATAGGTGGGTGAGATGATAAGGGTCCTGCATTGGGCATGTAAATGGGTAGGTGGGATAGAAAAAATTAAATGTAAGTGGGTGAGGGTTAGTAAATGAGTGATTAATTGTCTTTTATCGCCTTTTGGTGGGGTTTTATATTTTTTAGTTGCTTTTGTGGGTTTATTTGACTTTTTGGGACTATTGTGTTTGATGATGTTTTTGGTATTTTTGAATAGGAGACCTTATACGCAAGGTGAATTTTCTAGTGTCTATAGAGTTATGGTGGACCGATGGTTTGTTAAATCTCAATTATGGGGTTTAATGGTTGTTTGAATTATGAGGAGCTGCATTTATTGTGTAAATTAATGTTATTCTTGTGTTACTCCCATGCCTTCATTTTAGCTTTGCAGATTTGGCCCAATGAATAAGGCTCAAATGAGTTGGAATGGTCAACCCCCTTCTTTTAATTGAAACGTATTGTCCTACCCTTTTAAGACCTATGTTTCAACTTGTACGTCTTTAGAGGCCTCCCCATTATAAATTTGGCTTCATGCTTGCTTGGATGCACTCCAAATCTTTGTTATAAAACCAAGAAGTATAGATATCCTCATATATCTGTAATAGTATAATTCAAGTCTATATATTAACTTGAAAATGTATGGCTATGTTGACACTTAATTGGGTGCTTAGTCATGGAGGTTGTGTTTATGGGCAGATCTAGTGTGTGTTTAGGCTCATCTTATGTTGAGAACTGCTAGGGTCTCTCCCCTTGGCCTTGTAGAACCAGAAGAAGTAGAGAAGGGACCTCCCTTTTGACCTTTATTGGTCTTGAATACATTCCATGTTTATTGAAAAGAACCCCCTATGTTACAATTGACTCGTCCTTCAGCTTCTCTTCATCAACTTCAAGGCAATTATGTTTGTAATTAGTACACACACACACACACACACCATAATTACTCATATTTATAATATTGTTCCTTAATATTTTAATTTTTTGTTTGGTAATGATTCATACTTTCCTTCTATAATATAAATAATGCTTAATCAATTGTATATTAAAAAAATTAGATGGAGATAAATGCCTCTTAGTTTTTGAATACATTATTGTTATGGTAAATACACATACACACACAATGATTGCTCCACACATTGGTGTTGTAGGCAACGATTTTGATGTTTTGAACTTCTTTGGTAGTGAGGAGTGCAAATTATGCCAAACATTGGTGTTGTTGATGAAAAATTTGATGATATGGGATTTTTCGATAGTGAGGAGCGCAAGGCCATAGGGATTCTAGTTGAAGAAGGAAAAAATTCACCATATCTCACTCACAACGTGTCAGAATAATTCTTATAAATCGTATGCAATTCACATCATTATTGACAATGTACATTTTCTTGCATTCATCTCTTCTATTACATTTGTGGTCATTCTATATCCAACAACTCTACCCATGCGAATATCACCAGTGGATTGCACCCATGTTTTAATAATTACTTATTAACATGAAGGTTTTGGAGAATACATAGTCATCTAGAAACAAATTGATGATTTGATCTCGACCGTATGAAAACATTGTTAAATGCTAGATAAATGGGTGGGGTCATTGACCATATGATGACATAACAAATGTGAACAATAAAACAAAAGCCTAGGATGCAATAAATGCATTCATGTCCAAAACATAATTATTGTTATAAAAACCAAAAGGAGAGTAAAATCCATCAAAATTGAAGCTACATAGTATAAGGCCTTCTCCATATGACCCTAGGGGAAAATAAAATATGGGACAATAGAGGATCAAGGAGGCTTCATTAGAAATATATAATCTGAGGTGCAAATTCGCAAGCCTTTTACTGTAGTTTTTTCACCAATTGAAGGCATATCCCTTAATAAGATGCCTCTTCTTTCATCGATGGCTTCACCACAATTATGCCAAGAAGAGGATGGATTTGAGAACTTGTTATGTTCCTGTGTAACAAAAAAAGCATACAAAATTCATGTCATCTGAATTCTACGTAGACAACATTTGTCAAAAAAACGTCTTACGATTTGAGGTCTCCATCATATTAACAACTACATGTATAATTTCAAGTCGTACATCAAAAATAACTCCACAAGATTTCATGTCTTGTATATCAATGACAATTGATATCACGAATAGCCACATTAATAATGACTCCAAATTTGTCATTTATTACTAGAAGAAAGAATGACAATGTACAAGATATGGACCATTGAAATCAAGGGAACACATTTTTTCATATGCCCTTCATTATAGAAGCAATCTACACCTTCACCATTTTCTTTTTTTTTTCGATGCAAGCAATTGCTCATTATGACAACACCTTATATGAGAATACTTAAAACAACATTAAATCAAAAAGCCCCTATGAATCTACTCACGTTGTTTAGATGAACGAATGAAAACTCTTGTTCATCTACCTCTCAAATTGCAAGTTCTTTATCCCCTAAGCTACAACTCACTTTGGATACTGTTCTTCAACACTTCGTATGTCAGGAACAACTCCCACATTCAAAATTGATCGTTCGACACATGCCTGGAACATGTAATTCATATCTCATCATTCCTATTAAAGGAGCACTTACATCCACTCCAAGTGCAAATAACACCCCTTCGCTCTTGCTAGCGCCGAACAGTGACAACATGGGATGTCGAGTCCTCTCAACATGTCCCTATCTCTACAATACCATGTGGCACAGTTTCCAATATGTTCCCCCAACATTTTTCCTGTCCGTTAACGTCTCCCTCAATCTCCTCCTCCACCGCCCCTCTTGCTCTTGCAACATTCCAAATTCTTCAAGTTTAACATCTTCAAGGCATCCCCTTTGGTATTTCCATTGGAGCACTTGCATGGGATTGCTAGTTACATGAAACAAACACACAATGTGGTAAAAAATCGGTCAATAAATGAACGACGAAAGCACTCCCCTTATAAGCTCTTCCCTCCATAAGACCGTGCCCAACCATCAACGCACGAAATCCCAATCATCTAAGAATTGTATGATGTGGTATCACCCTTTCCACGAACGTCTCTCTTCAACGGCCTATCCCCTTGAATCAACTTTACTACACATTCTGTTAATCTCATGGTTTTAATTTCTTTCGCTGACCAAGCCAACAATAACAATATTTCATGGCGAATTTAGGAGATCTGTACGATCCACACAGTGCAAATCAAGGAAGATCAGACGAGGTATTTATGTACTCGCTTTCAGTCACTTCTAAACTTTTTTTTTTCTCTGTTTTCTATTTTATCCTCTCCAGAGCTTCTCAATTTCGAATTTGTTATCAAATTTTATTACAATCAGTTTTTTAGGGTTTTTGAATCTATTTTTCTTATACAGTTTTATGGGTTTAATATCGTCCCAAAACCCATTTTCAACATACTAAGAATGGGAAACACTTGATACTGTTGAAAACAACACAAAGGTTCTGACATAATATATACCAGAGTTGCATTGATACGGATTCGGATATGGATACGACTAATTTCCAAGTCTGCTTGATATGGATTATATATGTATGTGTGTGTGGGGGTGGACGGCGTAGTCGGGGAAGCGTGCGAGCAGTAGTTCATTGAAGGGCTCTTAAGAAGAAACTGCTCAAAGAATCAATCTGCTCCCTTGTTGATATGAATCTTGTTGATCAAGTAGAGGGAGATTAAATAATAACATCAAGGAAGTTGAACTGAATTGTAGTGAGAGGTGCAATTACTTGTATGTAGAGATCTAGCAAGGAAGCCAATAAATTGTGAGCTTGCCAGTACATTGTGTAATGCTTCGCCGCTTAACATGTGCTCTGATAATATAATATTATCTATGGGCTAAGATTTGTATGAAGTCTCCTTTGTTAAAATAAAATATTATGGTAGTTACGAGATATTAACAGTAATAACCATGTTTCTCCACTATTATTTATGGGGTTCATGTTTTCATATTGTGCATTGACACACTGCAAACAGTAGCAGTAGGTTGGAATTTTACAGTTTTTATTTGGTTAGTAATCAAGACCAAAAAGCAAGTTTTTAGATCACTGAAGATCTTTGTGCTTGTATGTAAAGAAAATGGCTCAAATGTTATACAAATGCATATGGGACATCCATGAAATATAACAAAATAAAAGTTTTTAAAGGTGAAGTCTAGGACTCCTTACTATCAGCGCCCATTGCTTAAGTATGTTGCCTGAAATTTGGGCTCTTGAACATCGTTGTGCAGGTGTAAAAGATAAGAGCTCAAGTGTTACAAATATTGCTGCAATGATATGGGGAATTGCTACGATCAAAACTGAAGTTTGAAACTGAAATTTGCACAGAAATCTGAAGTGAAACTAAAAAAATTGTTTTTTTCCTTCAAAACTTAACTCTGATTTTTTCTACAAAAACACACCCAATCTCCAAAAGAGCGTGGTCACGACATTCACCCAAGAAATTTAGTCTCCAATACACTATCTTGCGAGGCAGTTCCTCCAAAAAGCTTCCTCTTCAATCCTTTATATTAGTGTGTTTAAATAGATATTTATCACCCCAAAATTTGGTAACATAACAATGGTGTATTCATAGGAATAATTCTAGACGAGTTAAGATTGTGAAGATACTATTTTTGAGAAATTCCTATTCTAATTCTAGTTTAAATAAGACAAGAATACTATCAAAAGAAAATATAGTATTATAAAGAAATGTTATCAAGAGAAATACTATTCCTGACCATATGCTAGCCATCAATACACGCTAGGGATCGTCTTCACGTTGTATTATTTACTCTTGACATTTCTTCGATGTAAATAATGTATTATCTTTGATAGTCATAAGACTCATAACAACATCCCCTCCTCGAATAGTTTTTCCCTAGAAGCAATCGGAGTGCTTGATATTGAAGTGTTTGTTGCCCCTATCTGGTGGTAATCTGCGAGTTAGGTCATGGAAGGCAGCTGCAAAGGCAGCAATCAGCTCTTGTGCCTCCTTTTCTCTTGCTTGTTTTGTGTCTTTTCGTTGCTATGCAAGCCCTCTATGATATCACTCTGGAACATGAGCTGTTATTTTCTTTCGGAGAGCTGTTTTGACATTTTATTTTCTGAAGTTAGTTTGTTTGCATCAGGCTGCAGTATTTTAGCTGTAATTAGTTTCTGTCCTGCTTCAAATTTAGGTCCAACTCGTCCAAATTCATGCAGAATTCTCCAAAGTCTTCCATCCTATGCTCCTATGACCACATCACTTCCTACATTTGCCACATGTATATATTCCCCTTGCAAGTTGAGCAACAATCATTACAAGTGTGGTCCCAAATACATTCCAACTCTCATATCCAATGGATGCTTGACACCTCCAATGGCTGGAATAGGTATAAAGGAGGTAATCAACTTGGCAGTTCAAATAGCCCCTAGTTTGGGTAATAATAAAATGTGGGCAGGGAAACTTCTAAGTCTCTGTACGAATAGTGATATCTCCCCCGAGTCTTATAACAGATAGTACACATGAAACTAGAGTGATCTTTTGTCTCCACTTCCTTGAGAGAACAAAGGCGATAAATCCTATTACCTTGTGGGATATGGTGGTCAATCTTAACTTGTTTCTGGTGAGAGGGTACCCTTAGCCGCCCACAGGGAATTCTAAGGCCATGCAACTAATGATGTTGGAGAGAGCTTGGAAAGATGATGTTGCCAGCAAATATTTGCAATTTTTTGTCGATTAGAGGGGTGTTATGTCCTTGATAATTAATTTATAACATTATCAAACCCTAGGGCAGCAATATAAAAACTGAAGTTTTATGACAGCAGCAATAAACTGATTTTTTATAAAAACAGCAAACCCCAATTGCAGACAAAATATAATTTAGTTATTTATTTTCAAATCAGCATTAGGGTAAATACCAAAATATCTGTATACAATTATTGGCTCAATTTTGATGATCCAGATACGTAGAAGGCTGCAAGAAATAAACATGCAAGCTGAAACCCTTGCAAAAACTCTCTAGATGTGGCGTCTAACATAGAATCAATCTCCCAAGGGTGGCGTCCAACTATGGAAATGTCTAGTACGCGTTATAGACGTTTGTTCTGAAGAAATCCTTGGCTGTAATTTGCTGTTTTGAATGCTAAAACAACCATGAATATGATGCCCTAGCTGGACTGGATGAATATTTGTACTCTAAATGATCACCACAACGCTTGGAAGGAATTGCCAAGCTTAGATACGAGGGTTTCTGTCCTCAATTCTGTGTGTAAATGAGGATTTTCGTCCTCTATTACTGATGCAGAAGCAGAAGCGACTTGTAAACAATGAAGTAGTTGATAGATTTCCAAGATGATTCATAATGAAACCCCAAAATCTTCTTTTATAATATATGTCTTCTTCTAAAGGGTGGCGCCACCTTTAGAGTTTCATGCATGCTAAATAAACAATTAAAAATTATTTAATTGGTATATCCAAGGTTGTTGCTCCATCTAAAAATAACACTTGATGTTCATGCAAACACTTCTATCTTTGGCACCCCATAATAGATGTTCATTACTTTATTTTTCGTGCACTCACTTCTTCTATTGGCGCCCCATAATGGAAATATAATATTTTATTCCACTTTTGCTTTTTGGCGCCACTTATTAAAATATAATTTAAGTGTCATTTTTCCAATTAAAATATAAAAGTACCCTTGGAATCACTTAAATCAATTTATTTCCCTCATTAATTCCCTTTAGCATACGGGAAATAAAAAGAATAGGCTTCGGGTATCCAGAATCAATTAATTCTAAAAAGGGGAATGCTAAGGCTAAAAGGCTGCAGGGGAGAGTTACAAGTGGCCTGAGTGTGTTGTTGATACATGTATTCCTTGATAGCCTTATTGATCTCACCCTTTGTGGGAAGAAGGCGAGAAGTGTCATCCAAGGAATATTTGTACGAAGGAAGATGGTGGATGAAGATGCCATTAGGCTGAAGAAACAAACCCGTGGCAGAATACCATTCCTCTTGGAAGAACAAAGGGTTATGTATTGGTATCTCTCTTTTGTGAAGATAGAAACTAAGCACGAAAGCATTCTTGAGACGAAGATGCTGGGCGGTAAAGTTTTTAATGTAAAGAATGCCCATATATGCAAATTTGATTAAAGAATGGGCAAGACAATAATGTCTTAGGAATTTTACACTTGGGGCGGGATTGCAAAACTTACAAGGTTTGGGTAGAAAATGAAATAACAAATTAAATTGAGAAACAAAAAGACATGGAATATCAATAGAAAGGAAACCAAAGGATAACAAGCATTTCAAACGGAGTAAGTGTTTCTTCCTTGGTGGGCTTAACATTTATGAAGTTACCAGTCTAACAGTGACCTCTTCTCTATTCTCTTTCCTTTGCTCGAAGAATGGGTATTGTGACCGCAATTTTGGGAACCTCCAAGTATTAGGGCCAGATTGGAGAGACTGGAGATGTAGAAATGAGAAGCCTTTCTATAACTAGGAGAGAAGGGATTTTTATGATAGAGGTTAACACAAATATTAAATTCCCTATTGCACCCTGTTTGAAGTTTGAACCTAATAAATGATGCCAAACTCTTTGAATCTCAAGTTCTTTAGAACACATAGATTTGTGGGGACGATTCTTCACATAAATTTGGAGGTAAAAACAAGGCTAAGTAAGGCTGGCATATATAACACTGTGTGTTCACTTTGGGTGGCAGGATTCAATATTGCATGTCTTCTAAAAATGCCCATCTGCTAGGACATTTTGAACAATCGACAACCAGATTTTAGTTATTCATGCTCCTTATACTTTTTAGTGTAATGTAATATGCATTTCTTTCAAATAGAAAGTATGAAATGGTTTGCATAATTTTGAATTTTGAAATATTAAAGATTAGTTGACAAAATTTTGTTGGGATGCAAGACAATGAAATATAATTGTGGTATAATTCCAGCATTTTGATCTCAAAAATGGCTACAATATATTATTTTTCCCAGTCTAAAAAGTTTCATGGATAAATAACCTATGAATTCTGATACTAAAGCTCGGATTTTAAAGGAAATCACAAGTGCATGTTATCTATGTTTAGTGTGACTTGCAGATCACAAATTAGCTATTATGGTTGCAGCTTCAGTGTAGCCAAGTGGTCAAAGAAGAAATCTATATACTTAGTCATGTATAAGCTACACAATTGCAAGCTGAAGTCTTTATATTGAAAATAAGAGTAGGAAAGATACCAAAAACTAGCTCTAGCTTCTATGTTTTCTACTTAAGTAGCCGATCTGTTTTGGATACGGGAGCGGGTACGGAGTATCCGATACGTGGAAACGGCAAAAAAATTTTTGGGCTCGGATACGGCAGTACAAAAAATATATAAAAATTAAAAAATATATAGATATCAGCCTTCTAAATAAGAATTAACCACATATTATGCATATGAAAAACAAAACAAGCTAAATAGCCACAACAAACTACTTATACATTCATAATTTCAATTTTCCCTACCATATCTAGTTGAGGTGTTTATTACATTTATGATTTATCTCATACATGCTATTTTTATCCATGTTTATGATGGCTTGTACTTGGTACCTTCTGTAGAATAATGGTGCTGCGAAGACTGTAATTTCTGCTGTAATGATATACTAAATTTAAAATATACCTTCTGTAGAATAATGATGCTGTGAAAACTGTAATTTCTGCTGTAATGATATATTAAATTTAAAAAATACCTTTTGTAGAATAATGGTGCTGTGAAAACTATAATTTCTGCTGTAATGATATATTAAATTTAAACTATACCTTCTGTAGAATAATGGTGCTGTGAAAACTGTAATTTCTGCTGTAATGATATATTAAAGTTAAATCAGAATTTAAAATAAATTAAAAAAAAAACAAAAATAACACAGTTTTGGGCCAGGAAATGCCAGGATACGGCTGGGTATGTCTGCAGAAGTATCCAGCCGTATCCGGACCTGCCTAGCCTTTCCTAAGTCGCTCCCGTCGCCGCCCCCGCTCCCAAAACGTGCCGTACCCGCTCCAGGGGGTCTAGGGGTGCCATATCGGCTACTTAGTTTTCTACTGATTTGCATGTACCTTTATTTTCGCAATACTCTCCTTTCTTCATCATTTATTTATATCTAATCTAAAATTGAATTTGCATTAAGCACAGGCAGGCCCTTCTTCTAGCACCCTATTCATTTGCTAAATTGAATGATGGTCTGCATCTAACTCAAATCACTACCATGTTGAGCTCTAGATCTGTTTATCCTTTTTGGCTGCAAAATGACTATCAATTGGTTTTTAAATCCCATTCCTTGAAGACTTACCCTGTGTGAAATGACAATTGACAGCATATATCCAGCATGCTAAGTGCAGAAGTCCTCTTGTTGTAACTGTTCTTGTTGTTCTGCGAGATAATAAGTCACACGACATTCAATATATATATATATATATAAAATACATGGATTTTTTGGGATGGAGCGATTCCCCAAAATTCTGACTATTAGAGGGATCACACTGTGGATAATGATTCCTTACAGCACCATTCAGATGCCTCCTGGGTTTCTCATAAAAGAGCACTTCTGTAAACTGAACGAAAGAAATAGGGTCCAACTAGTGTTTGGACCCATCTACTGTTTGTTCTCTTGCCATGGGGGGAAATGACCATCTATTATCTATTGATTCCATGAGCAGATTTATCCATATAAGCTATCCCCAGAGTTAGTTTTTTTAGGTAAGAAGTGCTTAAATCTTGAAATAATGGTAGCATGCATGTGAAACACCACTTTCTTGCAATATGTTCTGAGCAGAATGTAGGTGGTTTGTCTCTTAACTGTTGTCATAACAGTTTCCTTGCTGACATATAAGCATCCAACTCTTGTAACCAAAGGACACTTGACACCTCCAACTCTTGGCATGGAGAGAGCCAACTAAAATTTATCAGCTGGTATTGTTGAGCTAAATATGAAGTTATTTGTAGTGAAATGGTTTCATGGAACACAAGCTTTTGCCATGTAGGATCAAATTTTTTAGGACCATGTTTCAAAAGTTTACATTTGAGAAAATTCTTACTAGATATTAGTCGCAATAGGACTCCCAAAAAACTATCATTTGGTGTAAATTTTGAACTTCCCATTAAGCAACCACTGAAAGTTTCCTGCTAAAAAAATGGCCTCTCTACATTTAAAGAAAAATATTATATTTGTCCTTATTTCACATTTTGAAACTTCCTACATAACCTTTACTCCCCATCCATAGGATCCCATCTTAAATTTTGGTTAAAAGCAAGATAGCCTTGCTAATCGCCCCCACCATATGAATGAGGATTTTAGAGTCGTAGAAGCAATTCCATGATACACTGAAGAGGTATATCCGAGTTGGGTAGCAAGACAATTGGGTAGTAAGGCATGGATTTAGACCGTCAATATCAAAACACCAATTGGGTTTTTGGGGATGTAGCAATTCCCTTACATCCTGACTAATAGAAGAATCAAGCTGTATGGAACAAGGTATCTGATGGAGAACGACTAGGTTAAAAACTAAACCGGTGGCAGAATACCAACCTTGTTGTCATTCAGGGAGACCCATAGAGGCATTCCTCTCAGAAGAACAAAGGCCTACCTATTGATATTTCTCGACCTGAGGCTGAATACCAAAGGATCTAACTTTGCAAAGATATAAAACTAAGCCTGAAAACATTTCGATGAAGATGCTGGGCAGTAAATTTTTTGATGTCTCCTATAAGGTAAAAACTTAAAAAAGGATGAGTCAGTTTTAAAGATTGCCTATAAATGCAAATTTGTTTAATGAATGGCAGGCAAGGCAATAATGTCTTGGGAACTTTACACATGGGGTTGGATTGCAAAACTAACATGGTATAGGAAGAAAATGGAATAGCAAACTAAATCGAGAAACAAAAAGACATTGACTATCAACAGAAGGAAACCAAAGGATAACAAGCATTTCAAATGCAATAAGATTATCTTCTTTAGTGGGCATAACATTTATACAGATACTGGTGTAACCATGACCTCTTCTGTCTATTCTCTTTCCCATTGCTCAAAGAATGGGTAATGTGACTGCAATTCTGGGACCCTCAATTTTAATGGCTGTGCCAGTGGGTTGTGCGAGTAAGAATAGTTTTTGGGGGATGGAATCAACTAGTAATGTCTCCCTTTGTGTTTGGAAGAAAAAAAATAAATTAGATAAGAATTTTGAAACCCCCTTATGTGACGCACTATTTTCCTTGACCAGTGACTGATGATAAAATAGATAATTGGAAGATGAATCATAGCATTTTAGCCTGCATGCTAGTATTTGTGTATATCTATGTGTTCCCTTTATCTGTCCTATTGATGGCTTGATTTTGTCTTTATAAAAACCTGACTGCATAGTGTACATCCCAATGAGTTTCAATAACATCTGTTAAAGGCAATTTGTGCTATACAATGGGTTCTTTCTTGTTAGAATATTTGATATGATCTAAAAGACAATTTTAGGTGAGCTTTTTATCCTAAGGTTTTATTGTCTAGGTTAGATCAGATTAAGTAATATGGTAATAAGAATAGTGACCAAGAGATCAGATGAATCTTGGTTATGGATATGCTAATTTTCAGACATTGGGTATGATGGAACATGGAAATGGAAAAAAAAGGATGTTTAAATTTCGTAAAACTAAAATTACAATACATAAGTGTTTGGAATAGGATGTTAGGAAATGTGCACAAAGAAATCAGAATGCACACATGGTCATTGTGTGTCCATTTATTATGTGAGAGATGGTTAGAAAATGGTTGAAGTGGTTACAACCGTATTATTAGTTAATATTTAACTAATATTAATTAAAACTAAATTATAAGCCTTATATTCCTATACCCCCTCTTAAGGCTTACACTACAGAAAGTAAAAAAAATGTATTGACAGAAGATTAAAATAATAGAGTTAAACAAAATCACGCATTCTTTAGAAGCTTCCTCTCTGAACAGAGTGCTTTGACTAGGTAGAAATTCCATAGAACCCTATCAAGCTGCCTCCCTGACCCTCGTAAAGATCTAGTTCCCTAGCTGAATTTCTGAGTTTCTGGATTCCACCTCCATGAACTCCTGAATTACGAACCTTTTGATTTATTGGACAACCATCCATACTGAGCTACTTCCATAGTGCTCCATCAAGCTTTCTCATGACCCTTGGAAGGGTAATTTCCGGAGAACCATGAACTCTTGAACTATTTGGGCAGCCATCCATGTTGAGTTTTACCTACATAGGATTCCTTCCTGTCTTCAAAGTGTTGGGCTTCTTTAAATACGTATTCTCCATTAGCGAATTTTTGGCCACCCACTGTCGTCATCCGGCGGGTCTTCAACAATGGCCATGTTAACTTCATTTGGTTTGTCTTTGATGTTTTCCTTGCATTTTGTTTGTC